>CM076575.1:2034338947-2034569108 GCA_034641835.2 Pinus albicaulis | reverse complement strand
TGAAGATGAGGAACAACCATGTCCAAAGAGGAGTCATTTTCCAGCAAATGAAGCAGCGATGGAGTTGCTACAATCAGTCTCCAAGTGGGAGATTGTTGGGTGTGGAGCCTGATTATCTTGTTTACTTTCTATCACAGCTTTGGACCCCTGTACCTTAAAAGGGGTAGAAACACCACTCAAAATTTAATCGCTGCCATGGGGGGTTCCAGGGGGGCGGCAACGCTTTTCGGAGCCCCCCCCTGTCGGGGGTTCGGGGGCAACACCCCCGAAGCTAAAAACAGATGTAAAATTGCCTTGTAAAAGTATAGTAATTTCTAGTCAATCTGGGCCGTTCATTAGGCAAATGATCTGACGGTAGAAGTTATGTTTAGATTAGGTTTTTTTTCCCTAGAAGGCAACCCCCTTGTATATATGAGGGCATTGTATTGCGGCTGTGTATTATGAGTGTATTCTCGGAGTGAGAAACAGAGAGGGAGACTGTGAGAGAGAACAGAGGATATTACAGCGGATCTGCTGTAGGTTTTGTCTCTTCATTTTTGTTGGATAATATAAAGGAAGGAATGGCTGTTCGGGGTGGACGTAGCCCAAACTGGGTGAACCACGTATATCTGTGTCTCTTTGGTTTTATGTGTTTTGTGTGCTTGTATTTTCGGCATATTTTATGTGTTTCATTGCTCTGTAATATTTAATTTTCTAACATGATGAACCTATCTCAATAAAATGTGATAATACAAGTGCTATAAGTATATCTAAAAATCCTGTACTTCACTCAAAAACTAAACATATCCCAATCAAGTATCATTTCCTCCGAGAACAAGTGGCTCAAAAGATAGTAAAGCTGGAATATGCACCAACAAAAGAACAGACAGCTGATATATTTACCAAACCTCTTGCTAGAGAACCATTTCAATATTTGAGAGATAAACTTGGGGTAGTATCTGCAGATGCTACTCTCTGATATAAAGAGAAAGCACAATTTCAGGGGGATAAAAAAACGAAAATATCATTCCAGGGGGAGAACAACCAGCAAGAAAAGCATGAATCAGGTCCTCATGATCAAAGGATTAAGGCAAAAGAACACCAAGTTTTTATCCTAGAATTATCTGCATTATTCAAGCATCAAAAGGTCAATTACAAAGAAAAAGGATCAGTATTATGTTCTGAAACATTATATTAAGAATCTAAAACATAAAAGAAGAGTAGTGATTATCATTTGAAGCCTCTCAACATTTTAGTTGTTGAATCCAATCATACATCTTTGACTAGATAAAGCTGATACAATGCAGTCTATGAAGTATCATTATTCTCACTCTTAACTCTATACAAGTGAAAGAACTGTATCAATTTACAGTGTACATTCAAAATCGATAATCCTCAAAGTGTTATCTCAACAAGTCTTATACATCACTATGGAGCAGTGTGGTACACAGTTAACAGAAGAGAGCCTAAACATAACTCAGAAAGAGGAAACGCAAAAAGCAACCCTTTGCCATTGATGTCAAAGGGGGAGGAAGAGCAGGCAAACAGGAAGAGCAAACAACAGGAGAAAGAGCAGGAAAATAGAGAAAATGTATTGCCATCAATGCTAAAGGGGGAGACTGTTGGAAATGTTGTCATTGATGGCAAAAAAGGTAGCAGATGCAGAGACAGGAGCAGATGTAGAGACAGGAACAGATGCAGAGACAGAGGCAGAGGTAGAGGAAGCAAATACGAAGACAGAGGCATTATCACTGCTGTTATTCCAAGAATAGAGAACTATGTGTTATATATATGGCAGGACTGTGTTGAAATGCGCAGTATGAAGGAGGCGGAATCGTAGTCAAAGACGGAACCATAGTCGACAACACACACACACACATATATACATATATATATATATATATATATATATATATATATATATATATATATATATATATATATATATATATATATATATATATACCGAACTATATATTAATATATATATATATATATATATATATAATTGAATGAAGCGTGCCTAACCGTGCACACAATAAAAATATATATATATATTGTATTTTTATGATTCGACCCTGTTTCATTCAATTATATATATATATATATATATATATATATATATAATTAAAATTAGGATTACGGAACGTGTACGCAAACTGTATAATACCTAAGAATCGAACCCGAGGTGAACCACCAAGGAACAGTAACAGTGGTTTAACCCGGAGGGTGGTTTCTACCGCACCACCATTATATAGAAAGTGGTTTTGATAAATTTGCAGCGATTCCATATACTCCGTGACACATGGCTAGGCCACTGTTCAAATACCGCCGCCTAATGTACACCTTCGCACGTTAATGTCAGTACGAAGACGCCGAGAAAAATTGATATCGACCGTTGATCATAAGGTTCGACATCGGATGGTGATCACGTATCGGAGTTGCCAGAAGTTTAATAGATGTGCGCGGAAGATAGCCAGGTGTTATACGTGCATTTGATTGGTCGTGTGGATCCGTTGGTTGTATCGTGGGCCCAGGCGGATTCCTATACAACGAATTGGGTTATTAATGTTTCGACGTATTATAATAATAATATAAGGTTAATGTATGTTAAAAGAGTCAATTAAAATTTAATATTGGTGGTCATTCACGTGGATGAATTACAGCATATATATTACATGTATTGTGGGTGTGTATTCACCAAACCAAATATATTAAAGTTTATGAATTAATAAGGGACGATGTGTGACCATATATTGATATATACATACAGAATAAATGTTATTTAGCATCATGACTGTATAACGTTTTCGGTACTGAAGAATGTTGAATATATGTGTTGACACAGGATACATCTATATATGTGGAGGCGTACATGTACACGGAATAGCCAATGATTATAAATCGAAGAACGGACATTAAAAATGACCGTACTCTGGTTTTATTAAGTTTGCCCAACAGAGAACAAGAAAGTAGATTGTGAGATTTCCTGGACTTGGGAAATGATTGGGCATGAAACTTGAATGCAATTATGAAAAAAATAAGAGGAGAGCATGCAGAGATCCACAGAGATTACAAGTTTGACAGGAATATGTACAGGAATGAGTTGGACAGAATACACAGAAATAAAAATATACAGAGGACATTGAAGAAAGAGTATGCAAAACAAAGTTCTTAATAGCAAGAAGAAAAGGCAAAGCTGCAAGAAATCCAAAATTCAGAAAGAAGCTTCGAGTGAATTGGAGATGTATAATTAAAATGTAAATAATTTTTTTTTTATATTGTTTGTGATGCAAAGGCAAGTATCCTAAGGAAAAGAACAATCCCACTGTAGCATGGAAATTTGTACATATTATTATAATTTTAAAATGAGTTGGATAAAGGAATGAGAAGATAGAAGTCAAAAAGTCGGGACTATTCACTTCAAATTCCCTGAGGAATGTAAAGAGTCATGTGATGAACTCTATATATAATATCACATTTATATGCACAAGAAATGTGTGAGAGGATAAGGATAGAGAATGAAAAGTATAGAAGATCAAGGCAGAAAAGATAAGGAAGAGAGGAGCAGAAAGAGATGCTACAGAACATAGCTGATATCTGAGGTAAATCAGCAAACATTCATTTTGATAAATTGAGGAAGTTGGAGCTTCCCTATCAAGTTGCAGCTTGATAGCTGTCAGTTGTAGCTGACTGAGGTTGGAGCCTCCTGTAGGTTGGTGCCTGCAGAAAATTGAAGGGAGTTGGTGCTTCCTTGAAAGTTGTAGCTTGCAGAATTGAGGTAGGAGCCTCCTGTAGGTTGGTGCCTGCAGAAAAACAGTGGTGAGAGGGAGTTGGAGCTTGCCTTTGCATCACAACAATAATAAGATGTGGTTTTCTTCCTTTATGGGTTTCCACTTATATCTGGTGTCTCTGTGCATGATTTTTATGTATTGATCTGATATGTATCATCTGCTTAATACCTGCTGCTCTCATATTAAGTCTACTGCTACATTATACTAATACCTGCTGCTTACATTCTAAGACTACTCACACATTAAATTAGATATGAAATGAAGGTGTAATTAAGTTTAATAAAAATTTTAAAAGATCAGGAATGTGTTAAACTGAGTCACCCCCCCCCCCCTCTCAGTTTAACTAAAAGTTCAACACTTCAGAGGTAGGGAGTAAACACCATCAAGGAAAAATATTTGATCTTCACTACGTTCATTGCAACAAATATGGACATGATGTGACAACATGTAGAATCCCATGGGATAAAATCAAAGACAATTGAAACTAGAAAGAAGCTAAAGTAAAAACATTAGATCCACCTAAAGGTAAATCACCTAAATCTACTCATAAAAATTGTTTCCCATTACAATATTGGAGTAACTAAAGTTTTTTTTCATACTTCATTTTCTTCTTGGAGAAATGCATGACTAGTTGATACAAGTTCAACTTTCCATATGACCTTTCGGAAAGAATTATTTGAATAACTCCATGATAATGTATTTGGAGTATTGTATTTTTTAGATAAGTCAAGTCTCAAGCCATTCACACTTGGCACCATTAGGCTTAAACTTCCTGTAATTCCTATCTTTCCTCTACATGATTTCCTCGACCTTCTAAAACTATGGAGAAACATGTTGCCTCTTGTTCACATTCTCCAACAATGCCATTTTATTCACATGATTGATGGGAAAGTAGAGATAAGGAAAGCACATGACTAGAGTAGAGGAGGAATAATTATTGAAGCCACAAGGAACATATGCTTGTACATATAACTCTACATGTCTTTCTTAGTACAATGAAGGTACATTTCCATTTAGTATTATATGGAATGCAACATTTGGATATTTTTAATGATCTGAAATCATGATCATTAAATTGATACTTGGTTTATCAAACTTTGAAGGTGTTTTTGCATGTTTTTTAAATCACCATTAAAAAGGTAAAATTTAATGAAATGTGAAATTTATAGACAATCTTGGAGCAAATAAACAATAACAACAAATCATATAATGAAAAAAGACACCAGAAATTGGGGAGGCCTATTTATTAAATATTTTAAATCCATCAAAGTACATTAAAATTGCATCAAATCTAATTATAACTAGCCCTATTGTGTTTTTCTAGACCTCAGAATTCCAACGCAACCGACGACACTGAAAAATACCTCCTAGAACTCATGGAATAAACCTCTAAAGTCATGTTATGTCATTGGTCTTCTTTGAATAAAATCACCTTCTACTACATAGAAGCTAAATTCTTCTTCTTCTAGCATGTTGGTAAAACTCTTAAAATAATGCGGCGAGGTCAGTGGTTCAAAATTGCCTCCCCATATCCCGTGGTTCAATTAATATACAATATTTATTTTGATATGGTAATAATCACATCCCACCATATGTTCCATGTTATATTCCACCATATATTACAATACTCCTACCATATATTACATCTTATTACAATAAATCAATTTGGTGGAAATAGTTATTACAAGTAGTGTATGTGGCATAGCGTTAGTTGGTTTCCCTTGCAAGGTGGGGGTCTCGCGATCAAATCTCCGTCCATTCTGTTTAATGTTATACAAGACTTTTGATGACATGGCCTTTATAATTAGGCCATGTGGCATCAATGAATGGATGCCATGTGGTGGCCCAGAACCATGAGTCTTGTAACCATGATCCGTAACTCTGTCCAACTCTCATTTTCACCTTTTAACCCGATCCATAACTTTGTCCAACTCTCACTTTCACTTTCACTTTTTAACCTGATCCATAACTCTGTAATACTCTCACTTTCACTTTTTAACCCGATCCATAACTCTGTCTAACTCTCACTTTCACTTTTTAACCCGCTTTGAGAAAAATTTTGACTGCAAATAGAATTTTCATATGAGCTCGGTTTTTGCTCATTCAAGTTGAGTTGGAATCGTTTCCTCGAGCTCTATGAAATGGAATTATTTTGCCTCAAACCCGAAGAATTTGATTCTTTTACCTTTTTATATCCCTTTTGGATCATTTAATATGAGAGTTTTTTTTTTAAGGAATGGTGTTTCTAGTCTTCGAGCTATTCCAAGGAAATTGAAGCAATGTGATGCTTGAATCCTAGGAAAACATAATAGACAACCATTTCATGGTTTTACTTCTAGAGCATGTAGAAAAATTGCACTGATTCATTATGACTTATGTGACCCTATACATGTTCCTTCTACAAATGGAAATAAATATATGATTAATTTTATTGATGATTACACCAACATGTATTGGGTATACTTGTTGAAAAGTAAAACATAATATTTTGAAACTTTCAAAAATTTTCATGCAATATGGATTGAAAATTATGCATAATCACATATTGGCTCCCTTTCTGTTGACAATGGAAAACATTTTGGCTCCCTTTCTACTGAGAATGGAAAATAATATACTTTTAATGAATTTGAAAACTATATTCTCCAACATGGGATTCAATAGAATCCATACAAGGTCATGTATCCCACATACTTGCACTATCTTGAAACCCTACAAGCTAGTGGGTAATTGAAGTGTTGTAGCAACAACCCCTATTTTGGAGTTTTGTTTTGCGTAATTAGGTTTATTCTATAGCATAGATATTAAAACACAAAATATTAAGATGCTGCATAAAACTCATAAAAAAAGAAAAAAAAATTCCATAAAAAATCCCGAATAAGCCTTCGAAGAATCAGTCGGATGCCTTAGCTTTCTTTTTGGCGAGTTTTCCAAAATTGTTTTAGAGAACTACCTTTTTGTCATTTCAGCGAATTGATTTTTTTTCGGTTCGACGAATGCATTATTTGCATGTGCGATCCTTTCGCCGATTCATTGTTTCTTTTTCCCCACTTATTGTGATTCTCTCTTCATCGAATCATGCTATTCGGAATAATGAATTCGGTGATTACCATGTTGGTGCGTTGGCAATTTGTTCGGTTTGATTATTCACTAATGACTAGCGTGTTGCGCATCCCAAGAGTACTCGTTAATCCATGCTGTCAATAATTGGCTATTCGTGGCAATAAGCATCTTTTGATTAGCCGGCGGCATCAAGATTGTGCATTCACATTCTTACATCCTGTCAATTAAAGTTGGAAGTGCTCGAATTTATGTGTAAAATCCACCCACAGAACTGGCCCATGTGATTTGGAAAGATTAGCATTTATTTTTCAGACCTCGGGATAGTATTTTCTCTTTTTTTTTTAAGAATCAAAGCTCAGAATCTCCACAGTTCTCATTTTTAAGTCTACGTTTCAGGTCTAAAACAAGACCCATCATCACGACAATGTAGACTTAAAAATGAGAACTGTGGAGATTCCGAGCTTTGATTCTAAAAATCTACACCACAGAAATCTACAATCCATCAGGATTTTCTCTTCTCTATATATGCTTGCAGCAGGCTAGTCTTTGCACTATGCATCATTCTTCCATTTTTTCACTAAGTGCAAAGACTGTGTGTGTTGCTAAACTATAGATTTTCACTTACGCATTTGCATCTTAGGTATTTTTAATTTTATGAACTGATATGATGTCTGTAAAAAAAAGCTGATGTTTTTTATTGTCCTCATGTCACGTCAAAAGAGAAGCATTCCTTAGAATCTGTAAATTCCTAGGGCTCCTGGGGAGGAGGTCTTGAATGTCATTCCATAGGACTTGTCTGTTGACTGCTCATTTTTAGATACTATGCACAAGGTTGGTGGCAAAGACGCACCAGACTGGAGTAATATTTATCGGTATTTTCAATACCAGCAATATCCGGTGCCACACAATGAACCAACAGAAAATATAGAAGAAGAAGTTGAAGACGCAGATGCCAAGGCATGTATTAGAGTCCGTAGGTCGGAGATCATTCTAGTTGGCACCCACCCCGGAAATTCTACAAGATTCCACCACCCACTGCTTGGTACAATCAAGAATATATAGACATGTTCAAAATGAAGAATGACGACTATATAGAGAATATAAAGGAATGGTGGGCTTGGGATAAGGACCCCACCCATAAATAAAGTGGGATATACTCATTTAATTCACTAAATTCGCCTTATCAAGAAGTCACGTTCATGATCAGCAGATTGTATGGGATGGCGGATTGCACCATTTTCAGATAGACTGGGTCCCTTTAATGTCTGAGGTGGTTGATGAGGGTTAAATTTTTAATTGGGCTGATATCCTATCCTCTAGTCTGGTGAAGGCCATTTATGAAGCTAAAGGGTCATCATCCTCCAAGCCTGTGGCGTTCTTCATGTCTGCATATGTCCTTGACTGTGTGTGTGCTTGCAATGTGTTATCAGGAATGGACTAGAAGTGGAATCCCTCCAGGGCTCCGATACATATCTACTGCAGCTATTTGTGGTCATCAAGGTATGAATTTTTCTTCTATCAGATCTTCGAGCACTTTTTTCCAGAATTGCACATTATCATATATGCACATCCTCCTCCAAGATTCTCCACGGAGGGAAAAAAAGGCATTGAAACCAATAGGGGATTGGTATGTGGAAAAGTTCTACTCCTACATCAGGGTGTATGGGTTGATTGAAGCCCCACATTACCTTCCAAAGTATGTTCTGGATAGATTTTCGCTGAGAGAAATATCGTATCAGGTGATTTATGGAGGTATTGGCAAAGGTCTAAAGGATAGTGGAAAGAGGCAATGGAAAAATTCTCGATTTTTCTAAGTCAATATAAGCTTGGAGCTTATAGCCATGCCGTTGAGGAAGAAAATCATATAAGAAACATCCCATTGGCTCATGCCCCTTATAGGATGCATGACCCACTCTCAATAGTTAACAAGAATTTGTCGAGTTTGAAGATGGGAAATCGCTATGATCACCAGGGGATGCCCAATGATAGTATGCACTGTCAAGCAGATATTTTTGCAGATGTTTTGGAAAGAATACAAGCCCTAAAATATCAGGAAGTAAAGAAGAGGTGGGAATCCTATCAAATCAAGAGGTTGGAAACCGCTACTTCCACAAGAGAAAAGTTTGACATAGAGAAGTAGGAGTTAGCAAAGACTCGGGAATTGGAAAACCCTGAGTTAAACTTCACCACCACGAGTGTAGGGACTTCTAGTTCCTCTGTTCATATTGATCTCGAAGTTGATCTTGTAATGGAAAATTTGAAGTAGGCTGAGTTAGAGGCTAAGACAAAGTAGGACAGAGCATAAGCCCATGAAAAAATAACTCAAGAGGAAGCTAAAGCCGTGGAAACACTGAAGAAGAGAGAAATAGAGCAAGCGAAAGAAGAAGTCGTTGCTCATGAAAGAGAACATTTGAAGGCCGAGAAGGCTAAAGCAACAAGGAAAGCTTAGGATCTAGAAGAGGAGGAAAATAATCTAGTAGAAGAAGCAAAGTTGACAATTCATAATCAAGAGTTGCATCATATTATGCCTCTAGCCTCTATTATGGGAGTTTCCGACATGGGTATTGCAGAATTGGAGCATCTTGACATTGTGGATGATTTAGTGGTTCCCTTGTCGAATTATTTCTTCAATTGAAAAGAGAAAGGGGTGGTCTCTCACCCCAAGAAAAGAGGAAGGACCAAGGAAGGAAGCAATCCTAGCTCAGAAGTTCCCAACGATCCTCCTATGGTCGTGTGGAAGTTGGGGGATGGGCCAGCAGCGCAACAAAATTTGAACTCTGCAGCCTTGTTTTGATATCTCACAACAGCTAATGAGCTAACTCTTTTCTAAGCACACCAACTTATTTCTAAGCTACAAATGCAGATCTCTAGTTTTGAATCAGAGAAGGAAGAATTTCAAGGTAGAATCCAGGAACTAGCTCAAAGGTTGGTTAGTGCACAAGTGGGGCATGAGTGTTAATTGAAAGAAGTCACAGATGGGCACCATCAATCCATATCGCATGTCCAAGAAAATTTATAGTCTCTCACTCAATCTAAAAAGGCAGAAAGGGAGCAGGCGATTGCACGGGCAAAGAAGAAAAGTTTTAGTAGTTGCATCAGATGGAAGTCTTAAGAACTCAGTTGAGCGGTTTGGATGGGCTCTTCACAGAAATAATTGATGTAAGCAGGGATGTGAGCAAAACTCATGAGGCCTTTTATCAGTGCCTTCTTAAGGTTCATTCAGGCTATCAAGATGCCTTGCGTTGTGGAAGTGAGCTAGCTGTTAAAGGGAGTCAAATCAAGGAAATTCAAACCATGCAAAAGGATATTGAATCAATCGAAGCCTGATTCATCACTGAGCATTTGGATATCCTGAGACTATCGTGCCATGAAAGGATGATTCATAGGGTTGTATCCAATGACTTGCTAGTAGAAGTCTCTATAGCTTCTAGTGCTAGTAAAAACATCATTCAAATATGCAAAAAAGTGTGGAGTGCGGGTGAAAATCTCTCATTTGTGTGTGGTATTCCCCCCTTGTTTACCATCGCTGAGGTTGTACATGAACACTTCATACCGGTATGCCCAGTTCTAGAAGACACAGAGATCTCTAGTCAGTTTCCGGGCTCATCACCAATCGCGTAGGAGGTTGTGGCTGATCTAATCACCAATCCAGTTAAGATATTGTCCATGATCATAATGTTCATTCAGCGCATGTAGAAGAGCCATTTGTCCATCTCATATTACTTATCTTTGTGTTGATATCGTCTCGATCAGGTGGACCTAGCTCGGTTAGAATCAATCATGACCGGTCATGACTTATGGGCAAAGACCGTTGGTCTTCCTACCGAAGCATCCACCTCAGCCCCAGGCGAATCATTTGCAGTGAGTAGTTCTTTTTAGGAGTTATTTTTCAGTTTTTAGAAGGTAGTCACCCGACCGTTTCTTGGTGGGAAAAGTTGTAACTCTTTTTTTCTTTTGTATAAATAAGTGATAATATGATGACCCAGGAGGGGGGGTATCACTTGGAATTAATCAGTGTAAGAGATGTATGAAACCTTGGGGAACAAAATTGTTTGAGTCGTTGGAACTATAATAGAATGATTGTCTCTTCATTTTGGAAATACAAGTGTATGAATAGTTTGTTCGTCTGTGTTTTTTGATGGATCATGCATTATTGTTTTAACACAGGTGTTAATGTTTCCATGCTCTTAGTTCATATTTTTGCAATCTATTCTATCAATCTTTTTTCATTGCTTTAATGAAAGTAATCTATGCAATTAGAACTTTTTCTGAAAGCATATTTTATTGTTGCTGATATGCACTATAATTAACGTGAAACTTCTTTGGTTTGATTAATTGTGTTTGTATCATAGCGTGTTGAACATATATAAAGTTTGTTTCTCTTTAGGTTAATATCAAAACACTCCTTTATAAGGATAGGTAGTATGTTTGTTAGTTTAAATAGTTTCATTTCTGCTACTCGCAAGTCTAAAAAATAAACAAACAAAAAAAGTAGTTTTGATCCATCACCATCAAAGTCCTCTTTAAGGAGAGGAATTTACCTGCATAGTAATGAAACTATAAATCCATCGATATAAGCCACTCTAAACAATAGAGGGGCTAATGGGGAGCCTTTGTTGGGCTTTTCTCCCCTTGTTTCCATAACGATTTTCGTCTGGTCAACATGAAGTTAATTAATTTTGACACCTTGGTGGAAATGTTTGTAGAATTAGAGAAATATTTTAAAAAGAGGAAGAAAACAACTTAGTGCCATGAAGAAGTGGTTTTCCTTTCTTAGCAGAAGAATAATTAGTCACATAACTCTTTTAAAAGAAGTTGCAATAGAAAAAGACGTGGAAGAAATAACTTCAAAGGTAGGGAGTAAACGCCATCAAGGAAAAATATTTGATCTTCACTACATTCACTGCAAAAAATATGGACATGATGTGACAACATGTAAAATCTTGCAGGAGAAAATCAAAGACAATTAAAACCAGAAAGAAGCTAAAGGAAAAAAATTAGATCCACTTAAATGTAAAGCATCTAAATCTACTCATAAAATTGTTTCCCATTGCAATATTGGAGTAACTAAATTTTTGTTTCATACTTCGTTTTCTTCTTGGAGAGATGCATGATTGCTTGATACATGTTCAAATTTCCATATGACCTTTCAGAAATACTTATTTGAATAACTCGGTTATAATGTAGATGGAGTCGTGTATTTTTCCAGACAAGTCAAGTCTCAAACCATTCACACTTGTAACCATTAGGCTTAAACTTCCTGTAATTCCTAATTTTCTTCTGCATGTTTTCCTTTACCTTCCAAAACTATGGAGAAACTTGTTTTCTCTTTTTCATATTCGCCAAAAATGCCATTCTATTCACATGTTTGATGGGATAGTAGAGATAAGGAAAGCGCATGACTAGAGTAGAGGAGGAAAAATTGTTGAAGCCACAAGGAACATATGCTCGTACATATAACTCAACATGCCTTTATTAGCACAATGAAGGTACATTTCCATTCAGTATTATATGGCATGCAATATTTGGATATGTTTAATGATTTGAAATCCTGATCATTAAATTGATACTTGGTTTATCAAACTTTAAAGGTGTTTTTGCATGTTTTTTAAATCACCATTAAAAAGCTCAAATTTAATGAAATGTGAAATTTATAGACAATATTGAAGCAAATAAACAATAAAATAAAATAACACAATGAAGAATGACACCAAAAATTGATAATGGAGTTCAGTTGTCTCAAAGCCTACATCTTCGGGCCTAGTATTTAATGGGGAGGCCTCTTAATTAAATATTTTAAAGACATCAAATTACTTCAAAATTACATCAAATAAAATTATAACTAGTCCTATTGTGTTTTTATCGACGTCAAAATTCCAACACAACTTATGACACCGAAAAATACATCCTAGAACTCACGAAATAAGCCTCTAAAGTTTTGTTATGTCACTAGTCTTCTTTGAATAAAATCACAATCTACTACATAGAAGATCTATTCCTTATCTTCTGATGCATTGGTAAAACTCTTGAAATAACGTGGCTAGGTTAGCGGTTCAAAACTGCCTCCCCATATCTTGTGGTTCAATTAATATACAATATTTATTTTGATATGGTAATAGACATATCCCACCATATGTTCCATGTCATATTCCACCATAAATTACAATCCTCCCACAATATAATATGTTATATATGAAATGAAATGAAATTTTAATGTCCACGAGACTATAAATAGTCTATGGGACTATGAGTTCCCTATTTTTCTCCTTTTTCATTTCAGTCCTTTTCTTATTCAAATTGATGTTGAGTCATCCCAACCTTCCAACAATCCCATCACTGAAAAGAAAATGCCAAGAAACTGATGCTAACATATTCTCATAACTTTCTCTGATGTCTTTGAACGCATCACATTCCAAAACGAAATGTTTTTCTGATTCCAATGCTCGAGACATGAAAAATGTACAAACCCGATCTTCCCAAGATTCTTTAGGGATTTTCCACCATCCTGTTTCACACCGAAGTTGATGCGATTTGGTTCTTAATTGAGCAATAAGAACCTTTTCCCTCCACAGAATGTTAGCTCCAATGTACTCTTTTTGTTGGAGATCATACATAGGGTTGAATTCTTCAATGTAGTACTTCTTCTTTCTACCCAATTATTTTCCCCATACCAGTTTACGAAACTTCTCCATAACAAATTTCTTTAACTCCTTGCTATTTGCGAGACAAGCATTGAGGTAGATATTCCATTTTTGCATCCACGTGTAGCTTTTTTTCATCCATGTTTTCTTTCTTTCACTCATGCCTTTCTTGAAGATAGCATTAGGCCATCTACCTACTCCCATTTTCTCAATTCTTTTTACATATATTATGAGTCGCACCATAGAAATTGCTTTGATGTTAGTTGCTCCTATTTCACTCAACATTATCTCATAAGGTACCGAAATTTTTATTTTTAACTTGCTCATGATCAAGCGTTTTTGGATTTTCTTAATTTGCTTCCATTTTGAGACAGGGATGTTGCTACCCCACAATTCACACCCATATAGCATCACTCGACAAACTACTAGTCCAAAAATCACTTTACACCAAATTAAACCATATTATATGCCACGTACTTTATATTAAACATCCAATGAATATGTTCAGATTTTGTTGAATGGGGTGAGTGTTAATTATGGCGGAGGTCAATAAGTATGAAAAAATCCGCCATTTTTTTCCATTCATGACGCCTTATGACAATAAATAAATTTGGTGGAAATAGTTATAACAAGTAGTGTATGTGGCATAGCAGTAGTCAGTTCCCTTTGCAAGGTGGGGGTCTCAGGATCGAATCGAGATCGAATCTCGTCTAGTCTGTTGGATCCTATACAAGATTTTCGACGAATAAAAAGAGACCACATGGCCTTTCCGATTGGGCCACATGGCATCTCGAGATTGGCCCATTTTCCTCCAAAAAATGGTTGCCACGTGGCATATTAGAAACATGAGTCATGGAACCATGATCAATAACTTTGTCCAACTTTGACTTTTACTTGTTAACCCACTTTGACCATAACTTTGATTGTGAATAACTTCTGCGTACAGACTCGTTTTTTGCTCTTTCAAGTTGTGTTGGATTTGTTTTCTTGAGCTCTATGCAATGGAATTATTTTCACTCTAATATGAATAATTTGAATTTTTGGCATTTTTAGATCCCTTTTGGATGATTTAATATGACAGTATTTTTTTGTTGAAAAAGAATGACGATTCTAATTTTCGAACTATTCCAATGAAATTGAAGCAATGTGATGCTTGTATCCGAGGAAAACATAACAAACAACCATTTCATGGCTCTACTTCTAGAGCATGTGGATAACTTTCACTAATTCATTATGATTTATGTGACCCTATATGTGTTCCTTCTACAAATGGAAATAGATATATGAGGGATTTTATTGATGATTACACCAATATGTATTGAGTATACTTGTTGAAAATTAAATCAGGAGATTTTGAAACTTTTAGAAATTTTCATGCATGAATTGAAAATTATGCATAATCACATATAGGCTCCCTTTCTGCTGACAATGGAAAACATAATAACTCCCTTTCTACTGAAAATGGAAAATAATATACTTCTAATGAATTTGAAAAATATCTTTGCCAACATGGGATTCAATAAAAAACTGTTATTCCATTCAATCCTCAACAAAATGGTGTAGCCAAAAGAATGAACATGACTATTTTGAATATGGTTCACTCCATGATGACTTTTGAAATTATGATGTTGATGTTTTGGTTTGATGTAACTCTATGTGCAGTATATTTGAAAGATAGATGTTCATCTCATGATCTTAGAAATAATATTGTTTATGAAATGTGGTATGTCCACATTCCTTCAGTAAGGCATCTCAGGATCTTTGGTTCCACCTACGATGTCTTAATTCCTAAGGAACAAAGAAGCAAAAATGATGAAAGGAGTAGGAAATGCATATTCTTGTGGTATTAAGATATCACCAAAGCATATCGTCTTTATGATGAGGTAAATAAGATTGTTTTCTTCTCTAGAGATGTGATTTTTCTTGAATCTTCCAAGAATGAAAATTTGTTGAGTGGTAGCATGATTGTTTGGATAGATCCAATCTTGAAAAAAATATGAATTTGATAACAATATTCCACATCTTGAAAGGGAGATCCCTATATTATATCAGCCTATGAAATATCCTTATGAATCATTTTCTCCCCCTCGTGAAGTTTTGACCACTTCTTCAAATCAAGAAGACCCTTTAAGTGATGTGATTGAGAGAATTTTAAGGTTGAATATTAATGAGACCTATCTCAATCAGTGGAGAAACATATGTTATCTCATAAAGGTCCCCTAAAATGGCTCACCAAAACACTTGAAATAGTTCATCCTAATGAGGTTGGAAAGATAGGAACCAAAAGTTCCACCAAACGAGATGGAGGTGGTGTAGATAATTTTGATTAAGTTGATGATATGGATGTTTCATATGATTATGAACTGAATTTTTCTACTAAATTTGAACCAACTTCATTTAAAAATGTTGTTTCTTATGATGAATGGAAAGAAGAAGCATAGAAGATTATGATGCTTTTATAAAGAGTAAAATGTGGAAGCTAATGGAACCTCCATTTGGAACCAAACTAATTGGCTGCAAGAGGGTCTATAAGAACATGTACAAATTAGATGGCTCACTTGAAAAGCACAAAACAAGGATCATGGAAAAATTATTTTCATAAAAATAAAGTTTTCATTATGAAGAGACATTTTCCCCCATACCAAAATGGGCTAGCATCCAGTCTCTCTTTTCCTTGACATATTAGAATGGATGGAAATTTTACCAAATGGATGTGAAGACGACTTTTTCGAAGGGAGAATTGAAAGAAAATGTCTTTGTGTCTCAACTATAAGGTATTTTTGTGAAGGAAAAAGAACAAAAATTATACAAACTCATCAAATCCTTATGTGGCATAAAACAAGAACCATGAGCTTGGTATGAAAAGTTGATTGAGCATATTTTAAAATTAAATTTCAAAACCTTTAATCTTGATTATACAAATTTGTTTCTCAAGAAAAAATGAAAATTTAATGTTTATCTTGTGGTATATATAGATGATTTGTTGATAACATGGAACAATGAAAACTATATTACATTCGTAGAAAAAGAGTTGAAGAAAGGCTTTGAGACGATAGATTTGGTACACCTTCACTATTGCTTGGGCATTGAAGTAAACAAAAATCCAAGGTATATATTCCCTACACAAAATGACTATATTGGATAATTGTTGAATTTTTTTTTGCATGGATGAATGAAATCCTTTGTCTACTCTAACGGAACAAAATTTTAAGTTCACATATAAAGAAATAAATGAATTTGAGGATGCAACTAAGTTTAGACAACTTGTGGGAAATCGTATCTACCTCACCACCACTAGAGTAGATATTTCATTTGTTGTTGGAATCCTTTCTAGATTCGCGCATAAGCCTTGTGAAGGACATTGAAATTCTAAAAAATGGAGTTTTGAAGTACTTGGAAGGAACTAAAGGCTTTGCACTCAAATATTCATAGGTGGATGACTTAAGCTTGAATGGATATTCTAATTTAGACTTTGACATAAGTATGAATCTTGATTCGAGGTGTACAAAAAAGACCACTTTAGCTGTGCATAACAAATAGCCCTAATAGCAGAAATGACTGCTAATATCTTCAGATCTGCAGTTAGATGATCAAAACAAATGCTGCAAAAATCTAGATCTATGCATTAGAAGAAATTAAACAGTATAAAAATAATATTTACTCCATAGATCCAATAGAAAAGACAAGAATATATCCAATGAAATTTTTATTAATGGCACCTGGGAGGAAAACACAAGAGGGTGTTCCCTATTCTCCTCAATGGGATGGGTTCTTGTAAGTCCTCAGCACTTCAGATTTAGAATTCCTCTCTCTTGATGGTGTAGAAAACCCAGACAAAAATGGAAAAATATGGCTATGATAATGGATCAATAGCCAGACCAAGAGTTGAGATCCAGAGTGATCTTTAGGCAACAAAAGATGACAAATGAATGGGAAAACCCTTCTATTTATAACAAAATATTGAGTTAGTCTAGATATTGGTGCATAATTAAAATATTATTAACCAAATCAAGATCCAACTTTTATGGAATATTTTGTTATATTTGTTGGAGGGAAAAGGAATTTGACTTGAGTCAAATCCCCTTATTTGTAAATAATAAATAAATAAATGATTTATTTATCATTTTAAGGATGTGATTAAGTAATAATAAATAAATAAATGATTTATTTATCATTTTAAGGATGTGGTTAAGAAATAATAAATAAATAAATGATTTATTTATCATTTTAAGGATATGGTTGAGTAATAACCAAATAAATAATGATTTATTTAACTATTTAAGGGAGATTTAGTCATATTTAACAAAGAATATTATTTAAGTAATGTTTAAATAATTATTCTTAGAAAATAATAAGATAAATAATGATTTATCTAAGTAATTTCCTTGTTTTGGGTTAAATATAACCAAGAATATTAATTAAACTGTTGTTTAACTAATTATTCCTTGAGGAAAATCAAACAAATATGGATTTATTTAATGTTTCCCCATGGGGTTTCCTATTTAGACCATAAACAACTTAATAAAGGTGGTTTACTAAGTTATTTTTCATAGTGAATGCGATTTTACTTGGGGTGAAATTGGTCTTACTTGGTGTACTTGGGTCCATCTAATAACAATGGATTAGATGACCAAAAAATGGTGTAACAGATTTCCCCCCAGTGTGTGAGCGTTAAGAGCTAATCGTATGACCAAATTACGTTGTAAGAACTCAATCACTAGACAACAACGGGGAAGTCAAAGAGAGAGGATTGTAAGGTAGACCAAAGTGCTGAAAGAACTAGACCCTAAGGAGGTGACTTGAAGGTGTGACAAGTATTTTTGATAAGTGAGTACCTGTTATAGGCGGCAGGGGAGGCATACCTATGCTCGCCGAGGTAATAGTACAAATAATAAGGCGTCCGGAAAACCACGAGACAGCATAATGCTGGCATAAACATGAGCCAAATAAACAACACGATAATGAATCCCACATACATATTGTGCCTGGGATAACAACCAGGTCTTATACAATGATATCTGAGTACATGAGATATAAATGCAACCCAGATGCCCCTAAAAACAGGGAAGGGTTCTAAAAATATGACTGATACATGCAAACAAAAAGGCACTACAAGCGGCTGAGGCTGACATCATCAAATGTATGGAGCTGCATCGAAGGTTGTAATGAAGAGGTCATCCGAGTGTGTGGGGGGCTACCTGTAGAGCCACCCCCTCATGAGGGCTGAGACATCTCACACACACCCAAGAATCACCAATGTCAGTTGTTGCATCACTAGACCATCGAGTATACAGATCTCGATCATGCTGAAAAGGAGCTGGAGCTGAGAAACAATCAAGTCAAAGGGAAATGAGGAGTCCCTTTTCCTAATCCGAGGCACCGAACAAGAGTGGAAGTTGGAACCAAGGTACACCACCCTCTAGACCTGTCTTCTGGAATGAATGAGCTGATATCGATAGAAAGAGGTCTGCCATAGGTGAGGCAATAAGGGATCCTCAACTAAGGCACGAGAGAAAATAGTAGAGCGACTGAAAGACTAACACCAATGATGATGATGAAATGGGAGGAACTGAGTAGCGAATGGACGACTTCCCTTGTTAGAGCATAAATGGCATGGATGACCTGTCAGCGACTGATACAATATCATGAGGGATAGGACTGAAGGCCATAATGTGCGACACGAGAGAGGGACCAAGAAATGAAGGATGGAGGACTATAGCGGGGTGAGAAGGGACTCGGGATAGACTCCATGAAAGCAATGATGACTCAACTCGGATGCTCTAAACAAGGGTGACTCAATGGTGCTACCACACAGGAAAAGGGTCCAATGGGGACCATAAAAGCATGAGTACAAGATGGTAACTCACGATGAAAGTCGACACGAGCATGGAAAAGTATGGAGGCAACATGGTGCCCTTGGTATGAGTGTTTTCAGTGAAGAAATTCAATTTTGAGGAAGGGTGAAGTGGCGCTTCTTTGATCAGGAGCTCAAATCTGAGCTTGGGAAAAAGCTCAAAAATGAAAGTGCTCAAATTGATTTGGAACCTGAGCGACAGGATAGGCCTCGGCGATACGATCCCAACGCCGTGAATGGCACTGAAAACCGACGTTGTATGAAGAAGTTGTTGCATTTTGAAATCGCCCAATAACCTCTAATGCTGAATGGGTTCATCATTTTAATGTGGAGAAATATTTTTAATATATTAAAAATTAATTAATGTTTTATATATATTAAAAATTTTAATATTTTATTTGATTTTAAAAAAAAATCATATATTATATTAATTTTCTTTTATATATTAAATATTAATTAAAAATATATATATATTAATTATATTAATTCAAAATCCATATTCACTAAAACCCAAAGTATATTGTTAAAGGTTTGTAATACGTGGTATGGTAAATCACGTGGTTTTAAAAAAAATATCCAAGCATAAAGTCATGGGCTTTGGTTTATGTGTCAAAAGCATGTGCTGTAATACATTGCAATGGAGCGGAGGTTATGGAGGGGCTTCGAGCTAGCCCTCTCCCCAATCACGTGACCGCATCCACAGAACCGTAGGCCCGGCGGGAATTTCAATACGGTTAAACGTTTAATGTTTGGATAAGACTGCATGTGGCCATTTCAACCTAGTGTTTAATGCTAACAGAAAATGTTCCGCCGAATTTAGCGTTGGTTCCACCAGATTAGGCGGATGTGCCAGTTTAGTTAAGTTAACTGGCAGTGTCTCCACATTTAGTGGAGCTTGTTTAGGCCAAACTGGCAGTCTGAGTAAATGTGCCATAACTTTGGCTAGGAAAGGCCTTTTGAAGTGAATTTATTTATTTATTTTGGGTCTCTTCAACCTTCTGGACTCAATGGCGCAGGTTTCAGAGCCATTAGAGCTTATTTTCAGCCTGTGTAACTTCGGAGAACCTTTTTGAGCCACTAGGGCCATTTTGGGTTTGGAGCTATTTTTGAGTTGTGGTTATCAGTTTGAGGTGAACCAAAGCTCTATTTCAGATAATTTCAACCTTATGAAGCCATTGGAAGAGGTTTCAGAGGCATTTGAGGACTTCTACATCCCGAAAAGTTGCAGAGAATTTCAAAGCACCAACAGGACATTGATGAATAAATCACTGTTTATGGTAATCTTTCACTGTTTAGTGAATTTGAAAAGGAATTCTTAGCTTTTTTCTGCCTTTTGAATCAGTATATATATTCATATTTGTCTATTGAGACACTTATAATCTTGTATTGAATTTGAAAGCTTTTAATACAAGAGGACAAACCCATTTTGGGAGGCTTGATCCACGAGATGTAGCCCAAGAGTTGGGGTGAACTCCTATATTATATTGCTGTTGTGTTTTGATATTATATTGCTGAATATTGTTGCTAATATCCATGATTAAGTTTCAGCAAAAACAGTTACACTTAAGAGATATAAATAGTGAAAAGACATACACCATTTCCAAGCAAAATTTCCGCATAATGTCAAGTTTAAAGCAAGATCATTTTAATTAAATCTGAGTATTTAATTCTATTATTTCTTTAGGCAGAGTCTGTAAGAGGACCAGGTAGCCTCTAGATTCATCCTTTCTTTGAAAGGTGACATATCCGGTAAATGCCCCTACAGTCTATCTCTGTATTAGAAATAAGAAGTTCTCACATTTTCAGATTTAAAATTTGGAGTATTTTTGCACACATTTACATAATTGAAAATGGATACCTTGCACCCTTTTCAAGTACCTTCCATTTTTAGATCATTCTTGGAAAAAATGTGTCCTAGTGAAGTATCAAAACACAAAAAGCTAATAGATACCCGTTTGAGGGCTTGGTGGGATATTTCCAATGGTATAGACGGTTTGTCAAACTGAGCTACGGTTTGGTCGCAGTAAGCGAAAGAAAAATTAGGGGTTTTCTTTTAATAAGAAATTTTCCTTCCATATTCACTTATTTGCCGGTGGAGTTGTAGTGAAGATCGTGAGGAGAGGAGGCCTTAAATCTTGTGGTGGTTGTAGCAGATAAACCGACTGTTGGAATTTAAGATTCGACAGTTGTAGGTAAGATGTCTCATCCTACTTTTCTTTTTAGTGAGTTGAAAGTTTAGCTTAGGTACCTAGAGCTCATGAATAGGCTAGGTAGTACTTTTCTTGGGGTCTGTTCTGTGACCTAGGAAGGAGGTACTAGGCAGAAAACTACTACCTGTCCTGGGGAAGGACCTAGAAAGTGTGACCTGTCAGATAAACGGGGTTTCAGTGCTGTTATGGGCTGAGATCCGAGATTTTATGGTTGAGGGGCATGGGTGCCCTCGGGCATGTTATGGACATGCCAAAATGTATTTATAAAAAGGGAGATCTAAACACATTTTAATGATGTGGTGTGCCACTTGTTTTCGGTATGGTTATGCAGTTTGAGAAAGGAAATAGACGATTACCAATCTCTTTTGGTACTGCATATATGAATCAAATGGACTTTAAGTTTCTAGGTTGGCATACATGGTGTTTCTATCCCAAAGGTAGGACTTGGGGATAATGAACTGATGTTCTCCCAGAAAACTCATAGTTTGGTCAACCATAATGTCTATGAGACTGGGTTGTTGATGAAATATGAAGGAATGATGAGGGGTATCATCCCTATAGGGATCTTGAAGTGATATGGGACTCTAGAGATTCTTCAAAATGTGGAAGAATAACGAGACTAGAGTCGACACAACTAGATTCACTAGGATAGTGGTGGAGAACTGCTTCTCCTAGTCTCTCAACTATGGGTGCCCCCTTACCCAGACATTGGGTGTCAATGTAATGGCCACAAGGTGCATGTGGTTCGAATGCATGAGTTCGATGTAAGGGGGGATAGATAAAGTCATGAGTAGTCGTTGCTTCCATAATTTCGTCATCGTAATAGAAGATGGGGTGACTGATGGAAGAAAGACCACCTGACACGGCGAAGTGACCTTACTCCTTATCATGAAAGGAGAGGTTCACATGCGCATCATCACAAGGGATGATAGAAGAGTGAGTAGACAGCAGATCTACCGATGTTGAGTCTAGGGAGGGTGCTGAAGGGAGGTCAGGAGAAACATCAGGGGAGGTCTCATCGTGGACTTCCGACCAAGGCCCCGTTATCTCAACATCATAAGGGGAAAAGTTAATGGGAGCATCTGCGTCCTTAGGTGTTGCCGAAGCAAGATGCGAAAATAAGGGAGCGGGTGACTCATTGCGCTCAGCCTCGAATTGGCGTAAGGCTTCTAAATAGGAATGATACTCTTCGAGGTGAGGACAAAGGTGAGTGTAGTGACCATGGAAATCACACAAAGCACAAGGGTGATTTGTGTGCAATGGTTTGAGTTTCGGGATTGAATCGGGTATAGTGACATATACCTGTGGGATATCATATTCTAGAAACGACTCATTGACCATGGACTTGAGGTGAGGCAATTTTGGACAAGTATGGGTGGCGTGGCCGACAACATCACACAAAGCACACTAGATGGTACGCTTTGGAGGCCGAGAAGGGGCAGGGTTTGTCGAGGTAGCCTTGTCATTTGATTCCCCCTTGCGAGCTTTTCCCTTCTTACTCGAATGGATCGCAACAGGAGGTGGTTCTTGTTGAGGTGAATGAGGCACTGTTGTAGCAGGAGAAGTCATAGGGGCTAGCTGAACCAGGGTCAAAGTGAGATAAGGTTTAGGTTGACCAGGTGGGGTAGCGGCTGGAGGAACGAGGTACCAAAAGGGAATCCCAAGGGTCAGGTTAGGAGGAGAGAGGGTGGCCGTAACAGGTACTGTGTACACTCCTAGTGGGGGAGCTAGGAACGCTATCTAACCAGAGGGGTAATGACCAGGCGAGACGACGCCAAGATGGTTGAGGCTGGGAGGAACCGTCCCAGGAGGGTAAAGGGGGTCGTGAGTAACAACTGAAGGTGAAGGGCCATGAGAAGAAGGTTCATAAGGCTGATCAGAGGACATCATGAAAATATGGTAATCGAGGGAACCAAATGGAAGAGGTTGAGTGGTTACCTGACCTTCAGGTGGGTGGGTAGCCACAAATCCCTGTTAAGGGAAAGGATCAGTAAGCACAGCCGGTTGACTAGGTTCAGGACTGGGAGGAACGGAAGGAATGGCTTGTTGTCCTCTCAAAGTTTCTTGAGACTCCCATAGCTGTCGCATTTGTGGTAGAAGAGGACAATCATGCATATAATGACCATAAACACCACAACAAGAATAGGGCTTGTTCGTACGAATAGGCTTGTCCTGCTTAGGCTGAGTGCCTTGTTGTTGGTTTGTGGTGTTAGGAGTATTACCTTGATTAGGTCCAGGATTACCAAGGGTAGCTTGATTTTGAGTGCCTTTCCTCTTCCTTTTTGAGGGAGGAGGATTAATCGCGCTTTGCTGTGCATACACCTATCCCTGAGGGGGTGGTGGTTGCGGTTGCGGGGGTTGAGAAGGCAAGGGAGGAGGAGGTGCTAATGTTGGAGGAGCTGGAGCACCAGGCTATGGATATGGATAAAAAGGAGGTTGAGTAGCAGTGTGGTAAACAGGAGGTTGGGAAAAAAGAGGAGGCATGCTGTATCCTGGATACGTGCTACCGGGAGGGGGGAAATTACAGGAGGTGTTGGCCCCTCCCTAAGGAAAACCATAGCCCATGGAAGGTTGAGCATACGGATTAAAGAGAGCTCCAACGATACCATCAGCGGCTTGAGATGCCCCTGGTGCGTTGGCATCACCGGGTCTACGAAGATCAGGTAGAATGGTATAAAAATAACCCGACTGAGCGTAGATCAAGTCATATTTTAACGCAATTTGGAGAGCAACTTCTTCAGTTTGAGGAAAGTGCGATGCGACGTCTTTCCCGATAGGTGGCAAGAGAGTCCTAAGGAACCAGTCCATATAGACATGGTCTTCGAAGGTAGGGGCTCGACATAGGCTCCTTCTTCTTCGCCATTCCTGAACATGGTCGGATAGGCGAGTCGCAGATGATTGACGGAAGGAGGTCAAGAGCTCAGTCCCAGTGTCATCACGAAGGGGACGCTGGAAATAAGACAAAAGCGCCTGGGCAAGAGTCGTAAAGGTGGTATGAGAGGAAGGGGCCTGATCAACATACCACTTAGAAGCTTCACCAGTAAGCGTTCGTTGGAACAACTGAAGATAGACAGAGTCATCGGTAATGGAATTAGATGAACACCACATGTGGAAAGATCTAACATGATTTGAGGGATCTTGTCCAGCAAGACCTTCAAACTTTGGGATGTCTAAAGGGAGCTTTGTTGGCATAGCGGGCCAACTAGCATCTGTTACACTGAAATTTGTCACCATGACATTTTAGTGCTCCCTGGAAGTCTACAATATCATAATTCCCAAAGTCAAGCTTTGAAACTAAGAGAAGAGCTCATAAAAGACTTAAAACTCTGGTACTGCACTTTCTCCTAGTTTTGCCTGCAGTCCTGCACTTTTTTGCTCTAAATCTAGTGGAGCCAAATGCACTGTTTGTTTATTAAAAGTGTGGACCCCTGTAAAAGATTAAAAAGGTGCAAGAAAAATCTAGAAGCTCAGTTAAAGTCATTTTTGGAAGCTTTTAGAAACATTCCTGCAGTGGAAAGATCGTTCCTTTCATGTTCATGCATCCCATCCAATAAGGAGCTAACCCCTTGATGTAAGGAACTAATCCCTTTGAAGGAGGATTATATCCCTTCTTGTTTGGAGTTGTAACCTCATCTCTTCCACTATAAAAAGAGGCATAGGGCAGCCTCAAAATGGGTTAAGTTTTTAGAAGAGAATTGAGTTGAGGTTTTAGTATTGTTGGAGGCGAAGTGTTGTTGAAACTTGGACCCTTTTAGCTGAGATTTCATGTGGGAAGGATTACATACCTGTATGTATCTCGGTTGGAAGAGTACAAGGCTGATCTGAGTAAAGGAAACACCTGCTCCGGACCCCAGGAAGACCTGTACATCATCAAGGCAAACATGGTTGTAAGACTCTTATTTATTTAAGTTAATACAAATAAATCTGTTTTTCTCAATAAGCTATCAATCGATTGGTTTATTTTATGGATTCCTTGATCACCGTAATGGATATGATTTATGAATATATGCTATACAGGTGTTATTTGACGTTTTCTTGTTTGTGATTGTAGAATCTTCAAGGAGAACTCTTTCGAGCTATTGAAGTGTTGAAGATTGCAACAAGAAACAGTGAAGGAGGCATCCTGAAACATCTTTCCTGATCCTAGTTGGAAAGTGATCACTAAAACTAGGTGGGGGCCACACAGGTGATTTTTGTCGCAAAGCCTATTTTTAGACTATGTCTATTTTTAGACATATGGATCATGTTCTATAAGTTGCGGGATGCTATTTATGGATGGTTGGTAAATTTGAAAAAATATATGGATTTATATTTTTAGACATATTGGACAGAATCTATTTTTAGATTGCTAGTCTAAAAATAGATATGTCGAATATTATTAGCTCTTAATAATATTTGGACTCTAAACAAGTATCTTATTCTCTTAGAGCACTTCAGTTAAGTGCACAGATGTGGCACAGGAGCTGACAGAAGGAATTACGCTATTCCTAAGGGTTAAGTGGAGCTATTTCATGGATACTTTAGTTAGAACTCATGTGACAGAGTTTGGTGGAGTTGATTGAGGAGTTGATGGAGTTGTGTTCAGTTTAACTAAGCTAAACATAGTTGAGCTAGTTGTATCTAGTTTAACTGATTGATACAATTAGTGAAGACTGATGTGAATTAATTATTAGTTAATTCACTAATTATAAACTCATTAATCAACTAAAGAATACATCAGTTAACTTCAGTGCATGGACAGTTTCAGTGGAGACCAGTGTAGAGATAGGTGAAATGGAAAGTGTGACTATCAGTTGTGACTATAAGTGATGCATGGTTTGCATCCAACACTCAGTAGAGATGCCTATAAATATTGCGTGAGCAAGGCTGGGGTAACAATTCTCATCAAGAGGCATTCGTCAGCAGGGATTGCACAGTAGAGGCAAGCTAAGGGCTGGCAAAGATCGGTGCATGGGATTTGCAAGATCAAGCCTGATTAGTGTGTAGCAAGTGGAGATTATACTGAGAGCTTGTGAGGAGCTTTGTATGATGATTGTTACATGATCTCTATGACATATATAATATATATATAGTTGGGGGTTTTCAGCGTTAAGCTTTCCCATTACATACTGTGTTCATATGTGTGAATTTTTATGGTTTCAATGTGTGCATGCAATTGATTTTATTTCCGCATGTAATGATCAATGGTAGAAGATATTTTGTATTATGCATGAAGAAAAAATAGTGTGTGATTAGGAGAATCTCGGTGGATAACATATCAGTTATTCAAATTTCTACATGAAGGACTACTACTACAAATAAGTGTTGGATCAAAGGTAAGATCTTTAAACCTTTATAGCATTTAGTTATAAATCACAATATATCTAGAGAAAGATAGCTTTGTTTTTCCATTTGTTTCTAGCTATCCATAGGACACTTGGGAGGTCTATCTTGTCCACAAGAACGACTAATCCGTCCAACAAAATGGCGACTCCACTGGGGATCTTTTTGAGCTTTAATTTCTTTTACTTTTGATTTATGAACTTATGTTTCCTGATTTTTATTGGTTTATATTGGCTTGGGGAGTTAATGCCTGTAGAATCCTTGAGAACTTTTTGAGAATTTTTTAATTTTTTCTCTTGTTTTCTTGTGTCCGCTCTTTTCCTTTTGAGACAGTGCGGGCAGTTCCGCACTTTTACTGTACCCACAGTACGGTATCGCACTGGATTGCACTAAAGTCTATGGACCCTGTCAAATTTTTGAAAAAATATTAAAATCCTCTATTTTAGATTAGTTTTTTAGGTTCTCAGTGATTACCTAAACCTGTGTCTTCTGTCAGAAAGCCCTGATTAAGAGTTCATTTCAACACTTTTAGTTTTGATTGATTTTCTGAACGATTTGCATATTTTAATAATTTTTGCTTTGTCTTTATCCCGCTCAAAGATTAGAAACCTTGGTTTCCTTGATTTCTTGCTGAGTTTGGCATTTTAGCAGAAATTGTTTGTGAGATTTAGATCCCATTTTTCTCCTTTGCACATCTTTGAAAAACTTTTGTTAATAAGTTTGGAATTTCACTTAAAAACGAAAATTGGATGTTTTTCGAGTTCTTTCTGATTCAAGTAAAGAATTTCTTAGTGAGATCACAAGCTAAGTAAGACATCCTTAAAATATTTGAAGTTTTAATTCAGATTTAGTCTTAGAATTTTTAGATCTCAACATTAATGTTTTTTAGTTTTGAGTACTTTTTAGTAATTGTAGTGTCTTTTGAAGAAAAAGCTTAGTTTGCAGTTTCGATCTTGAACAAACGGGATTTTTTATTGAGCATAGATCAGTTTGAGCTCTCATTGAAATTAGATTTATTTTCATTTATTCTTTCTTAAAGGAAAATTTTGCTTTTCGAAAATTGCATTTCTTAACTCTTCCTTAGCTAGAATTCATTGAAAGAAACCGGATTTTTTCTCATTATTAGATGCATTTTTAGTTTGATTTGAGTCGAGTCATTACACATCATTTGTTTCACGCACGTACCTGTTGTCTTAATAAACAGCTCTTAAAATCAACGTTTAATTAAAATTAATCTAGTAAATTTTTTTATTTCTAGGGCTCTTATCACCAATATAGGTTAGGCTAGTGTCTTGGAGTAAGGAGTAATAAACTCTCCAAGACAGTTAAAACAAACAAGTAGCTAATATTGCAGTAGGAAAAAATCCAATAGTTGCTTGTATGCTCTGGAAGCTCCTCTTAAAGGAGGCAAGCACAAGGTCATATTTGAACCAGTGGGATAATCAATTCTATCTCATTAGGAACGATAGAAGATTTGCGCGTATTAACAATAGTAAACCTCGGAGAGACCATTATTGAGGAGCCTGGGGTCACTTTTCGGTATACCTTGGATTATGTCAAGGAGCCTTCAAGGGGATTGAGATTTGTTACTCTGCCCTTGCGCGTATGTCAAACTGTAGATTGTTCCCCCAAGTATATTAGTTCCTATTGGTAACCATAGTGACCATAATCTTACAGTTTTTTCCTAAGGTGACGGTGGTGGAAAGATTCCACTGTACCTGGAGCAAATGTCGACTAGACTCACTTGGACTCTCCAGAGGGTTATCTTCACTCGAGATGGTTTAAGTGGGGAAACTTGCACCAGTCTGTTTCATTAAGCAGGTTGTTGGGGTAACTGTTCCAACCGCCCTTTCTGCATTAAATACTACGATGTTGGATTTCATCACCAACTAGTTTTCTTAGTGTGGGAAGTTACTGTTTGTGTGTGGATTGATCTCCTAGATTTTTAAGCGTGTGATTCATTTGTTTGTTTCCTTAGTGACTTTAGGAGTTTTCATTGAAATTTTCATTTGATTGTGTGTGGTTAAAATTTTTAATCATGGCTAAATTATCAAGACAATCGTGCAGACTTCAGGGGAAACCTCCTGAATATACACCAAGTCAACTTGAAGGGATGCGAGCTCTAGTATCAACTACTGACAGCAGAATTAGATCAACAGAAGTAGGAGATTCATCTATAGTTGTTCATCCTGATTATAAGTTACAAACAACATAACATATTCAAGAGCCGATTTCAGTTTTCAAGGTTACTGGTAGTATTTCTCCTTCCAATGAATTTGTTGAAGAACCTGAAATTTCTGAACCTGACACTGAACCTGCTGTTTTGGAACCATCTTCAGGATTTATTACTCCAACTTCCGGTGATCCTGGCTCACCAAGGGTAAGAAATATCATTACTGAAAATCTTCCTTCTGACCTCATTTCCATTGAAGAACTTTTCGGTCCAGACGAAGAAGTAACTCTTCGCGAAACCCAACAGACTTTGAATCTTAGGGAGAGTGAATCTATATTCTACAGTATTTTTAGAAGTGACGCTTGGTATCTCTCATTGACATATTTTTTAGAGAACCCAGGTCTTAGTTTTTCACCACCCTGAATTCCTTTTCATCCTACACCAAGAGGTTATTATCCTTCATCAAATATGTCAAGTGAGTCATCTATGTTTTTGCAATAACCGGAAACATTTTTATACAGTGGTCCTTCTGTTCCTTCGGGGTACCATTCAATCTCTGGTACTTTCTCGGGAGAAACTCCTCGAATGACTGAACAAGTGTTATCGACTGGAACAAATGGTACTAAAACTGAAACGTAAAACGCAAAGCAAATTTTTATGATGTCTGGTAATATTCCAAATCCTCAACCTCAAGGTAGTCAGTTACCGCCTGGGGGGCAACCTCAAGGTAGTCAGTTACTGCCTGGGGAGCAGCCTCAAGGTAATTTTCTACCAAGACAAACTGTAGGATAGTATTATTTACCTGGAGAACAACCTCAAGGACAGTACATACTTCAAGGTTATCAACCTCAAGGACAGTACATACCCCAATGTCAACCCTAGACTCAGTATATTCCTCAAGGTCCTTATCAACCCCAGATTTAGTATGTACCTTAGGGTTATCAACCTCAAGGTCAGTACCCAACTCAAGGTTTCCAACCGCCTTCCGGTTAATCATTTTTACAAGGAACTGGAAATTTACCACTTAATTATCAACCCTACGTTCAACCAAGCTATGGTCCTTCATATGTACAACATTCTATGGGTTAATACCCCAGAATGAACATGGTGTGGAATCCATCGCAAGTTCAACAGACTATGCAACCTAATGTGCAGTTACCTAGTCAACCTGGACAGCTTTTAGTTACTGGTCCAACCCAGTAACCTGTTCAGCCTACTGTTCAAATCCTTGCACCTGGTTCTGTTCAACAGCCTAGGCCTAGTACACCTCAGACTCCACCTCAGACTGCTGCAACTACTGCAACCTCTGTTCAACCTAAAACACCTATTTCTGGAGTATCTGTAGCTCAGGTTTCTTCTATCCCTACATCAGTGCAAATTCCCCAAACCTCTGTACCACAGTCAGGACCTATAAGTTAGACTACGGCCTAGATGCCTACGGGACAAGCTGGTACAAGTACGATTGTTTCTAGTCAACCTCATTTTACTTATCAACCGTACCAGGGACAGTATCAAACTGGTCAAGCTACACAAAATCCAGTGTATCAGTATCAGCCGTACCTTGGGTATACTTATCAAATACCTCAACAACTCCAGTATGGTTCGGTTAATCCTGGTTACCCAGGAGGTTACACAATTCAAAATGCATATCTAAAGGCATTTAGTGAAAGTATTTATTCCTGATCAAATTTTGGCTGAATGGTTTATTAAATAATTATTGCCCAAAATTACTGAAGATGTGGGCAAAGGAGGCGTTGTTACATAAGAGCAAGCTACTGATCAGGCTCGGTACCTTGACCTTGTCTATACTCAATCAGGTACTCTGTATGATAAAATCCCCGATCTACCAAGACTTGGTTAGTTAACTACAACTCCTTCTGGCTCTCATGCTACTGATGGTGTAATTTGTTCTGTTAGTACTGGTAAGAGTAATAAGAAGCCTTTCAAGACTACTTCTCCTATTATCACTTTACCCGATTCACCCAAATGAGATTCCTCCCAAGAAACTTCTGCCGATATCCATGTTGTAGAGACATCTATGGCCAAATCTAAAAACGGTAGTAAGAATAAAGGTAAGAATAAAAGGAAGAAATCTTCAAAATAAAAAACTGATACAACTGAACCAACTAACGAAAAACGCAAACCTCGATATCCTTGTCTCATCTGTGACCAGGATCATTTTACGAAAGAGTGCCCACATAGAGCTGAGGTATCAAAATTCATTAAGGGTTTTCCTATACCTGCTGTCTTGAAGGATCCTTTTCCCACTCAAGATAGTAACATGGTTGTATCTTCCTCTAATCCGGTTAAAGATATTTTAATGGTTACGACGCGATTGCAAGATTACGGTAGTAAAAATACTGGTAAGGAAGAAGAAACATCCAATTATGCATCAACTACATCTCTTTCAGTTTTTGATCCATTACATATCAAGAAACAAAATCCTGACTTAGTGATTAAACCACCTGCAAAAGGTGTACTTCATAAATCAGCTTTCAATCCACATGCGAGAGCTGCTCAGAATTACAACATTGTTGAAGATTTGGCAGTTTCCCCTTCAGCAATGTCGGCTTTGGAAGTATTGCAATCATGCCCATCCCAAAGAAATTTAATTTTGTCAGCCTTATGAGCTGTAGATCTCTAGGATTTGAACCTCATGATCTTCGATTTAGAAAATTTTACACCGCGTCTACCTCATCAAACGACTTTTCAAATTCCAGTAATAGTCAAGAACAAGCGTATCTTTCGTATTGTTGTTGATGAAGGGGCTTCTACGTGTATAATTTCGATAAAATGTTGGAAATCACTTGGTTTTCCAACAATAAACCAATCACCAACTATTCTCAAAGTGTTTGATGGAAGATGTTTTCAGCCATATGGTATTTCACAAGATCTACCAATAGAGGTCGAAGGTAAAACAGTTAATCTAGATGTGGAAGTGGTTGATGCCCCTCTGGATTATAACCTTCTCCTGGGTTGTAGTTGGTCTTACTCTATGACTGTTGTTGTATCATCGATCTTTCATCTCATCATGTTTCCTCATAAAGGAAAGATCGTTAAGATAGATCAGCTCTCATACTATTCATTCGACCCAGCTTCTACTGATAGCATCCAACATATCGGAAAATCGACTATCCCTTATAAGGATGTCGGAGTAGGTTTGATTAAAGATTTAGGTTTACTGGGAACTTTTTCCCTACCTCCTCCTAACGTACAAACTCCTATTGCTAATATCAATATGATTACATCAAGTACTATTTCCTTTGATGATCCTTGGATAGTACCTTCAGAATCAGAATTGGATTCTTTCGAGGGCTCGATGCCTTTGAGTCATTTTGAGTTAGCATATCAGCAAGTACAGTCATTTTCTAATACTCATTCAACCGATTTTGATCCAGTGAATGTGATTGATTAGGAGTCATTTTCAATATCGATTTTAGCTTCGACACCAATTTTGGATCCTGCTCAACAATTTTTCCATACTGATGAGCATATTTGTGAGTTCTTGTCGGTAAATGAATTACCATGGGAAGATCTTCATCATAGATCTTCGTTGTTACCTTATCTCGATCATTTTGAAAATTATTTCTCTTCTATTTTTACCACTGATTACGTCAAAGAACCTTAGAATCCTCTCTCACATGCCAATTCTGAACTGAATTTAGAAAATATTTATACGACAGTTCCTCTTGATATTTCAGTAAAACTTGGAATTATTGAAAACATTCACATAGGTGCTTCTTGTACCCCTGAAGAAATTCAAGCATATAAGGCCCTGTTTCAGGAATTTCGTGACATATTTGCCTGGTCATATGAAGAAATGCCAGGAATCGATCCGTAGATTGCTGTACATGAAATTAATACATACCCAGATGCCAAACCAGTTAGACAGAAATTATGTCAGATTCATCCAAGAAAAGCTACCGCTATCAAAGCAGAAGTTGAAAAATTACTTCATGCAGGTTTTATTTATCCAATCCCATTAACGGACTGGGTATCTAATATTGTTCCGGTAACTAAAAAACAAGGAACAATAAGAGTATGTATCGATTATAGGGATATAAATCGAGCTTGTCCAAAAGATAATTATCCAACCCCTTACATCGATCAAATTATTGACGATTGTGCTGGAAGTGAAATGTTCTCATTCATGGATGGATTTTCCGGTTACAATCAAATAAACATACTCCCTCCAGATCAACCTAAAATAGCTTTCATTTGTCCATGGGGCACTTTTTCTTATCGAAAATTACCTTTTGGCCTTAAGAATGCTGGTGCCACTTTTCAAAGGGCCATGTCTTATGCATTTCACGACATTATGCACATTGTGCAACCCTCCCTTGATGATTTTCCTGCTCACTCTACACGTAGAGCAGATCATATTACTCATTTACGAGCCATATTTATGTGATGTAAGCACTATAAGATTCGTTTGAATCCTCACAAATGTGTTTTTTACGTAGAATCCGGATGATTATTGGGATTTATTGTCTCAAAAGCAGGCATTCGTGTCAACCCATCAAAGGTTGAGGCAATCATCAAGTTACCTCCTCCTTCTACTCTTCACCAACTCCAAAGTTTGCAAGGGAAAGAAAAATTTTTACGTCGATTCATTCCTAACTATGCTGAGTTAACGAAAGGTTTCACTAGGTTGTTGAAACAAAACATTCCTTTCTTTTGGGACGAGGTCGCTGATAGATCTTTTTATGCTTTGAAAAATGCGTTGACCCATGCACCGTTACTGCATCCTCCCAACTACAACCAAGATTACTTTTTGTACCTCGCCGCTTTTGATTCCACGATAGGGATGGTTTTAGTTCAGGAAGATGAATTCCATAGTGAACATGTGATTAATTATCTTAGTCGGAATTTGCATCCGACTGAGATCCAATATTCACATGTGGAGAAATTGGCCTTGGCAGCCGTTCAAGCTGTCCAACGTTTTCGTCACTACATACTTTTACGCAAAATGACAGTGATATTTGATTGTAACCCTATGATGTACATCTTGACTAAACAATTTCTAGGGGCACTAGAAAATTTGGCGGAAATTCCGACGGCCAATTCGTCACTATTCCGACACATAGTCGTCACAAGAGAGACAGTTCGAGGGCAGGCAAAACGTGGTTTACCATGCCATCGCAGTTCCGACGCAATTAAAAAGTGTCGCACTATCGACACTTTTTTCGTCGCTTCCAAACAAGCGTCACTCTTCTGACGTTTTCCAATCCGTCGCACTTCCGACCTCTGTAAACTGTCGCACTTTCGACGAAATGTGGTCCGACGTTTTGAACGTCGCTCTCCCGATGTTTGTAAACTGTCACAATTACGACGAAATTTGGTCCGACGTTTTGAACGTCGCTCTTCCAACGTTTGTAAACTGTCGCAATTCCGATGAAATGTGGTCCGACATTTTGGACGTCACTCTTCCGACGGTTGTAAACTGTCACAATTCCGACGAAATGTGGTCTGACGTTTTGGACATCGCTCTTCCGACGTTTGTAAATGGTCGCAATTCCGACGAAATGTGGTCCGACGTTTTGAACGTCGCTCGTCCGACGTTTTTATAAGGTCGCTCTTCCAACGTTTATGATCTGTCACAATTCCGACGCTTACAAGGCGTCGGTATAGTGACGGAAGGTTCAATTTAAAAAAAAAAAAATTGAAACTTTAAAAGAGGAAAAACGTTGTTTTGAATATATTATATGAAGCAAAAAAGTCCAGGAAGTCATTACATTTTCACATCTGAAGATTGAAACCCAAATATCCATCCAAAAAAGTGGAAGTCCCACCCCAGACAGTGATAGAAAAATACCCCATGTCACATACAGGGACTTGATATAAAACCCAGTAACGATCCACATGGAGATTATCGACAATCTGAGAAAGCATCTAAATATGCCCGAGGCATCTATAAGAAAGTGAAATAGCAGTATGTAGAATAGTAAAGCAACAGATAGAGTACCGACGTCCATTGTTCCAAATACAAATTAAAGTACTCAAAATCCTTGAACAGAGAAAAACGCTAATCATGTGAGGAGTGTGATATGTCCAAAATATAAAAAGACCATTAGACCATATCAATAAAACAACATCGCTAGTTTTGAAGGCAGAGTGATAAACATTAATCATTTTTTTTCACAAGAGAAAAAACGATGTTTTGAATATATTATATGAAGTAAAACAGTCCATGAAGTCATTACATTTTCACATCTGAAGATTGGAACCCAAATATCCATCCAGAAAAGTGGAAGTCCCACCCCAGAAAGTGATAGAAAAATACCCCATGTCACATACAGGGACTTGATATAAAACCCAGTAATGGTCCACATGGAGATTATCGACAATTTGAGAAAGCATCCAAATATGCACGAGGCATCTATAAGAAATTGAAATAGCAGTATGTAGAATAGTAAAGCAACAGATAGAGTACCGACGTCCATTATTCCAAATACAAATTAAAGTACCCAAAATCCTTGAACAGAGAAAAATGCTAATCATGTGAGGAGTGTGATATGTCCAAAATATAAAAATACCATCAGACCATATCAATAAACCATCAACATAGACCAGCATCGCTAGTTTTGAAGGCAGAGTGATAAACATTAATCATTTTTTTTTCACAAGAGAAAAAACGTTGTTTTGAATATATTATATGAAGTAAAAGAGTCCATGAAGTCATTACATTTTCACATCTGAAGATTGGAACCCAAATATCCATCCATAAAAGTGGAAGTCCCACCCCAGACAGTGATAGAAAAATACCCCATGTCACATACAGGGACTTGATATAAAACCCAGTAACGGTCCACATGGAGATTATCGACAATTTGAGAAAGCATCCAAATATGCCCGAGGCATCTATAAGAAAGTGAAATAGCAGTATGTAGAATAGTAAAGCAACAGACAGAGTACCGACGTCCATTGTTCCAAATACAAATTAAAGTACCCAAAATCCTTGAACAGAGAAAAACGCTAATCATGTGAGGAGTGTGATATGTCCAAAATATAAAAATACCATCAGACCATATCAATAAACCAGCATCGCTAGTTTTGAAGGAAGAGTGATAAACATTAATCATTTTTTTTTCACAAGAGAAAAAATGTTGTTTTGAATATATTATATGAAGTAAAACAGTCCATGAAGTCATTACATTTTCACATCTGAAGATTGGAACCCAAATATCCATCCACAAAAGTGGAAGTCCCACCCCAGACAGTGATAGAAAAATACCCCATGTCACATACAGGGACTTGATATAAAACCCAGTAACGGTCCACATGGAGATTATCGACAAATCTGAGAAAGCATCCAAATATGCCTTAGGCATCTATAAGAAAGTGAAATAGCAGTATGTAGAATAGTAAAACAGCAGATAGAGTACCGACGTCCATTGTTCCAAATACAAATTAAAGTACCCAAAATCCTTGAACAGAGAAAAACGCTAATCATGTGAGGAGTGTGATAACCATCTGTAGAAACCCAGGCTCGCTTGTAAGATCAGGCTCGCTTGATTCCAAAATTGGTAACCATATGTTGCATCCGAGATGTAAGGTTCAGGCTCGCTTGTTTCCATTAGTAGCCCGCTACAGCATCCACCCTGTTCATAGCAAAAAGGTTCTTGTACTAGATATACAGAGAAAGAGTATAATACGTAGACCATATAAACATGGCTTTGTATTTCAAAAAACAGGTTTAAAATAGAAACAGGGCAACATTTTTTTTCTAAGTAAATTTAATCTATTAACAGTGGGAATAAAATTACACCAAAGTCAAAATCATTGCCCAGACTCATGGCAAATTTGTCATCAAAAAATCAAAAAATTAAGAAGACTGCCCTCATACGGGGAAACCAGTCTTGAACGTTTAATTTACAAAATTCAAAAATATTACAAAGGTCCAGCACAGTAAAATAATCTAAAAGCAGCCCAATTAAGTGGGCCGTGAAGCAAGAAAAACAAATTAACCAAACTACTCCTCCGGCTCCTCGACGATTCTGCACCATCCTTTGGAAGGTCCAGGATCGCTAGGTGCTACCTCCACATTCATGCCACGGCTCCCCTCCTGAAGGCCCGAATGCTGGCCGTCTTTTTTCGAGCTTAGACCCGCCGGATGGGTGCATTCTTCCTCCGTTTGGGCCTCTTCATGGAAAACCACTTTGAATGAAGCTTTAATTCGTGGGCGGTTGAGAGAGAAATTAAAGGAAAATTGCGCAGTGCACGTCGTGGGAGAAGGTGAACTAGTGGTGGGGAAACGAGGAGCAGGGGAATCCATACGGTGGCCAAATCCTACAACCCGACCCCACCCACTCCTAGTATTTAGAAAGCGACCTGCATAATAATCACTAGACTGGCCGAAAGACAACTCGGTTGAGGGGCTAGAGGGAGTGCGCAGGAGTTGACCTCTAGTGCTCCCCCTGTGGCAATGCATCCTTTGACGCACGCGAGGCATGGGTGCAGTCTCACTAGCAGTGGGCACAAGAGGAGATGAAGAAGCAGAATTCCAAGAAATAGAGGAAGACAGACAAGGACCAGACCGAGAGAAATGAAGATATGCAGCAAGGTCTACGCAGCAGTTCAGCTGGCCATTTCTCCTTCTCGTCACAGTGAGCAGGCAGTGTAACCCAGCAACTGGCTCATCTAAAAAACCATAGCGAAATGCCATTTTATTGACCCGACTGCAATGCAATCGAAGGACGCTCGTCATAATTAATCTCTGATCATTAATGAGAGCCGAAGCCTGAATCATATTAGAGCATGCAGAATCGCTAATGGGAGTGGAGGTCCGATCTTGAACAATGTTAAAATTTAATGTGATTTGATGTGAAAACCTTGGAACTTAATTGAACGTTAAATCTTAATGTGATTGATATGAAATCACCACATCCATGTCCCATCGCCTTAAACGCCATCGAATGCACCCGCAGCCAAGAGCAGGGCAAGTTTTTATTGAGGACACGTGGCAGAAATTGATTGGAGTGGATCTTTGTTTGGGCCACTCGCGCAGTGGAAATCCGGACCCAAAAAATATTAGGGCGAATTTGATAAGAAATTCGTGTCACAACTCTCCCTCCGTACGCCAGCCCAACTTCGGACCCGAAAAAGATTAGGGCGGAATTCATTTGATTTTCGCGTCACAAAATTGGCCGACGTCAACAGGCTATTTTGGAATGCGAATTTGGTTTGAATTATGGTTTATCGCCGTTTGAAGTCTGGCGGGCTCGACTTAAGAACAATTTTGTTTGATCCCATCTTATAAAATTTGTGTTGGTTTTCTTTGATAATACACATATTTATAATAAATCATGGGAATACCACACTAAACATGTGGAAAAGTTATATAAATTATTGAGAACAATCATTTTTATGTAAAAACATCCAAATGTGCTTTTGGGAAATAAGAATTCGAGTATTTGGTTCATATTGTTTTAAAGGAAGGAGTGAAGTTGGAGCCTCAAAAGATGCAAGCTATTACAAAATGACCTATTCCTAAGAAAATCAAGGTTCTCAGAAGATTTTTTAGACTTACATGATATTATTGATCATTTGTTAAGAATTATGCATGCATTTCAAGTCCACTCACATATCTCTTGAAGAAAATATCATTTATATGGAATGATGAGGCTACTTTGGCATTCTCTCTTTTAATGGATGCTATGTCTTCTACACCAACATCGGTTGCACCTACTTTTGGTAAAACATTCATAGTAGAGTGTGAGGCACTAGGACAAGGAATTTACGTAACATTAACACAATAAGGGATATCATTGGCTTTTAAAAGCAAGGAATTCAAAGAAAATAATTGGTGAAATCTACGTATGAAAAATAAATGGAAGCAATATTACATGCAATAAAAAATGGGGATAGTATATCATTAGGAGGTACTTTAAAGTCAAGATATACCATGATAGCATAAAGTATTTTTTGAAGCTATGGATTTCATTGGAAGATTAACAAAAATGAGGAGAGAAAATGCAAAGTTTTAATTTTGAGATAATCTGCAAAAAGGGTAAGGAAAATTTAGTACATGATGCTCTTTCTAAAATAGAAGAGGCCTCAAATTTATATCCAATTACATTTTCTATTCCTAGGTGGCTAGAAGAAGCTTAATAAAGAGACAAAATTTTTGTGCTTTCGGAACCTAACTCGAGGATTGGACATGAGTTAACAAACAAAAGGATAGCGGAACCAGACTTGCACCCGTGGTCAAGCCCTGTACCAAAACCACGAGCGGAATCACAAAAGTGGGTTGCCCATATCGCACCGCTTTTGCAGAGTAGGTAGTATTTCCTATTCGCGAGTGATTCCATATGGAATGTGACACGTGGCGAAGTGACCCCCGGAAAACCACCGTTTAACCCACGCCATCGCACATTAAAGCCCGATGTTGGAAGCTGAGCTAAATTGCCAAGAGTCGTTGATTTGGAGAAGGGCCATCGGACGGTGGTCGCACGTTGAACTTGCCCGGAGGTTAACTAAGGTGTGCGGAGGATAGCCAGGTACGATACGAGTGTTTGATTGGTTATTGATATATATAGGTGGGGCCGGAGTATAATGAAATTGTTTAATTAAACAATTGGCGGATAATTAGCATAAGTTTGGAGCGTGATTGTTGTAAGGCTGGGTGGTGAAATATAGAGTCGAAAGTTCATTACAAGTTATTTATTTAAAAAGAAACGTGGAGTATAAATACAAAGTGTTGAAAGTTAAACATTGGTTATAAGTCTTGGATATAATATAAAGTCGGGAATATAAATTAAAGTCCAACCATTGTGGATAGTATTTATTTATCAAATTCTACAAATTTCTACGATTTTGATAAATAAACCCGAAGAAAGAAGAATTCAATTAAGACTCAGGCTGGAGGAAAAGAACGGGGTAAACCAAGGGAAAATGCTGACAGAGCGATTGTAGACACACCAGCTCTCCTTAGCGGTCCAATTTCAGTTTTGTTGCGTCACACAATGATCTCTCTTCTCTAGCATTTACTTGTATTGAAGATCACTATTCTAGGAATAAGGAGTTATTTTCTCCAAAAATAACCCTAGCCAAACATTGACAATGCATCAAGGATATCTTTCTATGCTTCATAAGTACATTTTTTTTTCAGAAGAAAAAAAAAATGCTGCATATATTAGATATATCAGTACATAGTCGAATACATTCTCAGATGAACAAGTTCAATGAGAAAATCAGCATTGCAAAGTCAGCCTGTAAACTGCTGATTCATGAAGTGAATAAGCAAGTTAATATCTGACTGGAAAATCATAATCAAGGGGAAGTAATTCAACCCCAGCCAAATGTTGCAGTACATTTCTGTAAGGATGTACATTTCTATGCTTCATAAGTACATATGTTCTACTTCTAAATCATGTCTTGGAAGTGGTTGTTTTGTTGGAAATTATTCACCAGTTGGTTTCATACCAAAGTCTTTTTCACGTTTTCAGCATCCAATACATGAAAAGGATAATAGTTTAAAACGACATAAATATTTGAAATTTTGCAAGAATTGTCTGGCACACTTTGAATATGAATTTTGAATTCAAGTGCATGATGTTGTATAGGATCAAGTGTCATTTTGAATACCAAATGTTTCAAAAGAAACTTCTCAACATGCTACCCTGCAGTAAGGATTAAATGACAATATTGCATCAACTATTTCCATAATAAAAGTGCACCTCGGCCATAAGACTAAACAACTACAAATGTTGTAGATCTAACAAGACCACACAATCAAACGTATTCCACAAGGCCAATACTGTATGAAAAATGAAAAGGAGTTTGCAACCAAAAATACCTTAGGCAACTAATTCAATTAGATACACCAAACCATCAGCAAAAAGGAAAACCAGCCTACTTGGCCCCAATATTTTCAACTGGGTCCTCTAATTCAACCAATAAAAAGGCCAAAACCATAGCATTGAGATACATTTCATTACACTGTCAATAACAATAAAATTTGACTCAGCCATAACCCTTTCCTTTTAGTGTTGTGAAAATATTTATGCATTACTCTAATGTGGCTAGTCCATAGGCCAAGTAGACCACTGGGTAACAAATATGTTTCCTTTCACCTTTGAGTTTTCAAATTATGCCTACCAAATCTAAGACATTTAAGAGGGGAAACTAATACAACGTTAAAAAGAAAACCAGAGCACACATCTACAAATTACCTCCTTAGCTACTGTCACACCATCATTAACTATTTTCGGAGAACCATGCTTGCTCTCCAAGACAACATTTTGCCCTTCGCCCCAAGGGTGACTCCAACAAGATCAGCAAGCTTGTTCACACCCCCTGCAAGACAAATTGACAATGCTTTCAGTAAGTGTGCAATTGAATGCCAGACCATATGCCAAAACAACCCTCCATGAAAAATTAAATAACACATTAAAATCGAATATAAGTGGACAAGGAAAGATCCACCGCAGTGAAGTTTCACGTGCAGGTGACCTTCCTTTAAACATAATTTTTTCTCTGACCTGCAATTTTTTTGTCACCGAGCCATCCTTGTTGAAGTAAAACTCCTTTTCCATAGCTCTTGTATTAACTACCTTCTCTCTGTCGCGTAATCTCAGAGTCCCTCTTCTGCTTGAGCGATTAAAGGAAATGGGTGAAAAAACTTAAAGAGAAGACAATTGTCTGCCATAATTATCAAACATTGCACCCAACTTCTTCCCCTTTCCATTGTTACCCAATGAGGTAGATGTGGCAATTGTTGTCATACTACCCAAAGCAAAGGCCATCTTCTCTTATCCTGAATATAGAATTACAAGATCTTCATATTAGTATGAACCTTAAAAAACATGACTCCCATTGCTAAAAACCACTTTTAAGTTGTAACAGGCAAACTAAACAACTATCACAAATTTTGGCAACTTCTGGAGCATTAAGAGAGAAACAACCAAAGAGAAATATAACCACAATCCTCATTTTAATGAGACCGAACTATATATTTGCATTAAGATAATAGAAAGAAATCACGACTATATTAAGGCCAGCACAAAACAATCTTTAACCAGTGTCTCTCGCGGCCTTCAGGTTTCCATGCTAGAGGTTGCATATTTTTAATTTAAATTCTTGACCTCTCGTGCCCATTTATGAATTCATCCAATGGGATATCTACATCAAATGCTCCTTTATATCCCCAAAAACAAATTCCCTACTACAAGAGCACCAGTATTGACGGATCACCCCACACCATCCCACCCACTAGAAACGATGAAAAAGGAAACCCGAGAAAACTTCTAAAATATATCAAGATGAATATATGGGTGGTTCTTATGAATCAACCAACCATTCAGAACATGCTCATCAATCCAAACCATGAGTATTATCTGACAATATTCAAGCAGGCACTGAATCGGATTTCTGAAGCTATGTTAGAGAAACCCTAAACTCTCACTGAAAATAGGTGAAATGTGGCACCACTCAGAGATTGACATGTGCCAATTGGTACAAGTGGTAGACAATTGGCATGCTCAAACAACGAGGTGATGCAAGAATGACATGAGGGAGAAAATATCAGAAAAGCCCCAAATCTGGAGAACTAAAGCTCATCACCAACCCGAGATTGACAACTTTACATGATGTAACCTATGAAATCGTAAATGGAGAAATCATAGTAACAATAAAGTAACCTATGTAACAATAAAGTCGGATTCATCCTGGGGGTGGTAATGGGAGAAATCATAGTGAACAACAGGAAACATGCAGAGTTGCTTACAATCAAATAGATGAAAAAACATATACAAAAAACCTGGATAATAATCATGAACAAGCTTAATATTGAATTATGAACTGTAAAGGAACTTACAAAATGTGACATTACGAACCTGGTCAAGCGCACAAGCAAAAATATCCTGGACATGACCCTGGTTGACAAGTTGTATTGCTTATGATGCAAGAGGATTTGTACCTGCACTGCCAAGTCAATCAAAATCCATCATTATCTATACAATAAATACAAGTAATTGATGTAGTATTTTTTACTCTAAGATGCATCCTTATGATAATGTTAGAACATATGTTGAAAATGTCAAAACATACCTGAATAAGCTCCTCTTCGTTTCAAGAACAATTTATTGGAGTCGCATGAACTTGGAACAAGCCTCCCACGATCTGAAAGAGTAGCAACTAAGTCAACAGTGACTTTTTTGTTGCCACGCTGGATCGAGGGAGGTTTGCTCCAAGATTAAATCGCTCCAATAAATTATTCTCTACTAAACAGGGCCAACCACGTGAAGGTGGAAGCTCTTATGGCCCCTCCCCCCTCCCCTCACATCACTCTCAATTCCCAAATACCCAATCTATATTTCATTTTTTACTTTCATGAGCATAAAAAAAAATATTCAATAACTAATAAAAAAACAATTCAACAAAAAGTACGCAAGGAAACATTGCAATTAATGCTTGACATAAAAATAGTATGATAAATGAGTTTTTTATATAACGCAAAAAACGTTCCAAGTATGGTAACATTTTTCTTATAATAATACAATATTTTACATTATCGAATTTTCTTTTTCTTCTTCCTATTTCTAAAGCTCCTAATTACATCATCAATATCATCATGCTCTGCTCCTGTTTTGTGCCTTTCGACCCACACTGCTGACCTAGTTGCGTAGTCACGATGTCTGGTCTCATCCAGTGACGGGGCATCGCCTACAAAAACAGATAATATTAAATTTTAATTGTCAGTTTTTAAATATCATTGAACTAGTTCGGTAATATTAATAAAACAAATTGCAATGAGATTATTTACCTGGTGCACCAGTTGTCGCCGCTGACCTAGTTGCATAGTCACGATGTCTGGTCTCATCCAGTGACGGGGCATCGCCTACAAAAAAAGATAATATTAAATTTTAATTGTCAGTTTTTAAATATCATTGAACTAGTTTGGTAATATTAATAAAAAAAATTGCAATGAGATTATTTACCTGGTGCACCAGTTGTCGCCGCTGACCTAGTTGCATAGTCACGATGTCCGGTCTCATCCAGTGACGGGGCATCGCCTACAAAAACAGATAATATTAAATTTTAATTGTCATTTTTTAAATATCATTGAACTAGTTCGGTAATATTAATAAAAAAAATTGCAATGAGTTTATTTACCTAGTGCACCAGTTGTCGCCGTTGGGACTGTTGCCCTGTCTTCCTCTCTGGTGGTAAGATCCTCAAGGGAAACATTCTCTGTCATTTAAACAAAAAATTTTATAAGGACAACCATCAAGGTATAATTAGAAAAAATTATAAGTGGAAATTAATTACTGTCACGGCCCTCACTGATAGTAGCATTGTCGGCCTGGTCCCCACTACAATTATTTGGTTGCACGTGAGGATCATCTACATCTGGCTCTAAAACTGGGTTATTTTCCTCGTCGGTAGTGCTGCTCCCCTGATTTAAAAAAAGTTGTTAGACATTAAATTTATGGACGAAAACAAACATATTAAAAGGTTAATGTTTTACCTTATCAGGCATTCTGGATCTTGGGACCTGCCCCAAGCTTCTGCGACGTTCAACTACGGCTTGATAGCCAAAATGGAAAGCGATATTTTTATCTTCCTCTGTAGTTTCTGTTCCGAAGTCATCACCCTACATTACATATGATTGTGTATTTTTAATCATATCTGATAGGATTACAAAAACGTTGGAAGGCGATACAATTAATTATAAGATGTTTATCTACTTAATTACAATTCTTGCAGCTAATTTCAAGTAGCCACCCTGGCCGAGCTTGTGATGGCCCTTTTTCTCTATCCTAGCTTTGGTTGCCTTTGAGGTGTCATGCAACCTAGCATCAAAAGATTGAAGTCAGATATGACGTAGCACACTTTTATTTTAGACATAAAGAAAATTAAAGCTATTGAATTAAAGTTGTAATTTACCTTGCGGGTCCAGTTGGCATTTTTCCTTCTTTCTTTGCCCTTTTCTCTTTTCCGCCATGGATGAGTGCTCTCCACTCACTCTCTGAAACTGCGAGAGGACGCTCATATCTAGGGTTAAATTGCAATTGCGTCCTATAGGTGTCCCTGGTATATTTCAAATATTTGTCGGCTACCTGAGCCACCGCTTTTCTGTCAAATGTGCCGACCCCAAAAAGGGCTTCTAGATAATCTAGAAGTTCTTTTTTCAAGTTGGAATTCTGGGAATTCCACCCTGTACGTATGGTTGGGCCAAAAATTACCAACGCATGGCTCTCCAGAATCCTATAGAACTCATTGTTTCCTACACAGAATAAAACCAAAAAGAAAAAAAGATATTATCATTAATTTAAAAATAAAAATCATGATAAATATGTTTTAGATAAAGTACATGAAATAGTTAAAATATTAAAATTTACCTGGGAGTTGTACATGCTTTATAGGGACACCCTCATCGTTCACCAACAACGTACCATTAATGGTCCCTGTGGAGCTGACATGTGTAGCTTCAGGAAATGCAATAATGTAGCTGGCCATATCAGCCTCATCATTGCCAACACGTTCAGCGGTTGGCTGGGTGTCTGCTTGGGCAGGGTGTGTTTCTTGGCTGGCACCTAAAGGAGTAGAAGGTGTACGAGAGGGTTTTTGGGCAATCTCTTGCCCTTGTGTCCCACTACCACCAACACTGGGTTCAACAAGTGCCAGAAAATGCTACATACAAAAGAACTTTTTGTTAGTTTAGTCAATGTAAAAATTAAAATCAAACTATCACAATTCATCTCATGCAGAACAAAAAAAATATCCTTTTGACTTTTTATTATTACCTGATATCTTTCTAGCTGCCTCATAAGATGTTGTATCCTCTCTTCTGTTTCAGGTGTTTGAGGCGCGTCTATCAAAGCATTAAATTCCGACCTTGCATCTCGTGCCTTTTTTTGCAACAAGAACACTAGAGATAGGGATGAAGAAAGCTCTTCCTCAAAGAGGGAATCATCAGGCGTACCATGGCTAGGTGTCTGCATATTTGAACAAAATTAATATTATTTCAATTATGTAAATAACTAAAATACCTAAAGACAGAGCAATGCTGGCACTTTACATGTTCTTCCGCTGGCCTCTTTCCGCGATCATCCTGTCTCGGGGTTGTTCCTGCACTGCTCTGATCAGTCTGCCACATTGCAATAAAATTACAAATGTAAAAACTTGAAAACAATATCTAACTTGAAAACACAAAATGAAAACTGAAATAATTTCTAATAAGACACCGGAAGACAGAGTTAGAGTTTCAAATATGCCTTGCATTGAATTCAGTCCTGGAAACATGTCATTGCACATTAAGGCACCCAAACAAGAGACAAGTTGACAATGAAGACCTTATTGAATATATTGTTGGAGCAACTTCTAGTAAACTTGTTGTGAAGACCTTGAGGATATTTTTGGAGCAACATTGTTGAAGCTAATGGTATAGCATTGTTGGAGACGATCTTGAAGGGCCTTGAAGTGAAGCTTTTGGAGCAACTATTGAAAAATCCTTAGAGAATTTAAGTAAGGAACTTTCTATCTTCCATCACCTTTTTCCTTTCAATATCCTTTAAATGATTTTGTTAATATTTAATGTTTGAAATCATGTTATAATTCCTTGATTATATGTGTTTGGGGACTTTCCCTTTGAAATTACCCAAAAATACCCTAGCAATTTTATCTTCAGGATGCATGTTTGACCCGATTGTTCAATATTTTGATTGATAGTAGTAAACATAGAGAGTTAGGGGGCTCTTGAATTGGTTTGGTTGGGCCATTAGATCCCTGACATCTACTAGGGAGAACCCCCCTTGAGTTGGAGGAGAGCTAGCCCGAAGTGAAAAGAGGTTGGTGAGGTGACAATGGAGCTATTGAATTACACATGGTATCACACTTTAGCTTTAGGACTTTATCTTGAGAAGTGCGAGATTTTGCTATATCAATTCTCAAATTGTTTACAACACTATTGTTAAGAACTAATAATATGTGATGTTGACGGGTTTTTGGGTATAAGAAACAATACCATTTAAAAACTAGGGTTCTCAGTCCTTGGCATTCCTTCACCTGGGCCTAGGGGCACACTAGAATAATTTCACACTAAACCATGCAAACTTAAAAGTAAATTAACAGATCCATAAAGTAATAATAATCATAATTCCTAATTCCCTATTGTACGATATGATGCAAATTATTCAAACATGAAGCAATGAAGACATGCAATGTCTGAATTTCAATATTGATGAACCAATACAAGAAGTTAGAAACTACAACTTTGATTCAATACTCTGTGTCCTAACTCCAGGAAGGAATCTAGTTTGTAGGAATGAAGAGGTTGTTATCTTTACAATACCATCCCAATATCAAATTCAGTGATAATTTTCTATGAGGTTCTGGGTCAAGGAAACATTCACTCCACGAATGATATATTTAAGTAGGATTCTCTTATTCTGGGAAAACACAATACCTATAATGCATTCACTTGCATGTATAAAGGGAAAGGAAAACATGTTTTCATACAACGGTGACAAAGGCATCTTGGGGAAAGGTATCTTCACTTTTTATTTATGTTGTTCACCCACACCACTCTCATGTTTTCACTAATCCTGTTTTGTCATTTTGGATTCAAATTAAGTTAAGGCCTTAAGTATTTTTTGACCTTTCGGTGTAGTTTTTATAAGTGGCATGTATGGATTTTCCATTAATTCTGCACTTTTTCTCTTCATGCGCATGTTTCCCTGGAAATCAAATGCATGATTTAGTCCCACACATTTAACAAGTTGTTGGATCAACTCCATTGGAAATATCATGTTTCCTATTCAATCAAAATTTATCTCAGTTAGGGTAGGTAGGAAGGTTTTCCCTTTGTATTAATAGGGCACTTCTAGCTTGCATTTTTATTATATCTTTCAAATTTAGTGTCGTTTCAATTAGGGCATGGTTTTTTGCAACTTTCAAGGTGAGAATGAACAAAGACAAATTTTTGTGATGGATGACTGTATATGACTCCATGGCCAGAGGAAAAGGCACTAATCTACTTCTTCAAATATCTATAGTTCTCATTCACCTCATACGAAGATGGTCCCTGATTTTGAGCCAAATGCTGTAGCAAAAAGTTCCCCCCCTACATAATTTTATATTCAATGGAAATTTCTTAAATTAATGATGGGGAATGATTATGGAACATTGGCACATACATATGTAATGTAATTCCAAGATCATGATATATGTTTTCATATGTTTATGGAGGTGGTGGAGCAAAAAAGAGCTCAAATAGAGCTGAAATTTTTCACATAAAAAGGACTGTGGGCTTGACTAATGGTTCCATTTAAAAAATGATATCTAGACAGAGAATAAGTGTAGCATGAAAACATGCATTGAAAATCCATCCGAGTTTGCATTGTATTACTTATGATGGATTCAAATTTGGGTTTCAAAATGCCAGGTTATGGCATGATTTTGTTGAGAAACCCTTAGTTGGATTCTCATGTTGGTTTAATTTATATTTTAAGTTTTTTTTGCAATCTTTGGGTGATAGTAACTCATGAACTAGGTTACCAATGTGTAACAATCATATTTCAAGAAAAAAGTTGTGATTTTTTTATATTATTATTATTATCTATTAGCTACGAGTATTGACACCTAATGCCTGGAATTTTGACATCTTGATAGCATGGATAATTTCGAAAATGTTTCTAGTAATCTTAACATAATAACTATCATTACGTGTCTTCAATTTTTTCACCATAATAGACCCGTGATATGGACTCATCACACAACTTCATATGCTATGTCCCAACAAGTTCAAACTGGTTGAACCTACCTCATAGTGTGGTTATTAAGGACAAGTTGCTTGATATATAACTCGATAGCATAGACCACGTTGCAGTTCTAAAAAGAATCCTCAAGTGTCACAAAAACTTCACAATATGTTCTACTATAAAGCCTTTTGGGATACCTGAAATAATATATGTATCATTGATGACTTTTAAAGTATGACAAGATCTGGAAAGGAAATCAATGGAAGAGTGATCCACCAATGAGAACCTAGAATTTAGCATCAGATGAGTTAGAGTCTAGGAAATTGAAACCCTATAATTTCAATTAGTGATGAAGGACATCACATAGGTAATTATATTTTCATGTAGAATAATCTGTTAATTCAAATTTAAACTACATAATATGAAAGGCATACCATAAATCTTTCCACGTAAGTCCAAACAACCTATAAAAATGGAAAACCTTCTTTTTCCATGGGAAATAATTTACCTTTCCTTTTTCAAGGCAATCTAAATCACAAAAAATATGAACTATACTGCACACATTCTTGGATAATGTGAAAGTGGAAAAGGAATACCCTACACAAGTGATGCACACATGTACATTTGAACACTAATAGATTTTTGTAGTTGAAATGCAATGCTTGTTTTCATTTAAATGTAGGGTTTTTAAAGCAGGGAGAAATAATGGCTGCCAAATTAATAAGCTTTTCTTTGGGAAAAAATTAAATCTTGTATTGGGTGATGAAGATAATAGAGGGTATTTAATCTTGATTCTTGACATCTAGAGAGAACCCTACAGCCTAACACAATCCAATGGAATTGACCAAAAAAACCCAAATAGAGTCAACCCTACTATAGGAGGAAGGGCCTGCAATAAGAACTTACCATTTTGCAAGAGCTGAGGGCGAATGCAGGGCGAATGATGTTCTGCAAGAGCTGAGGGCGAATGCTATTCTGCAAGAGCTCAGGGCGAATGTTGTTCTACAACTGAGCTCAGGGCGAATGCTGAGGGCGAATGTTGTTCTGCAAGAGCTGAGGGCGAATGCTGAGGGCGAATGCTGTTCTGCAAGAGCGGTAGGTGAATGCGTGTGTGATATCAGCCGTTAATGTAGCACACATGTACATTTTAACACTAATATATTTTTGTAGTTGAAATGCAATGCTTTTTTTCATTTAAATGTAGGGTTTTTAAAGCAGGGAGAAATAATGGCTGCCAAATCAATAAGTGTTTCTTTGGGAAAAATTCAAATCTTGTATTGGGTGATGAAGATAATAGAGGGTATTGAATCTTGATTCTTAACATCTAGAGAGAACCCTACAGCCTAACACAATCCAATGGAATTGACCAAAAAAACCCAAATAGAGTCAACCCTACTATAGGAGGAAGGGCCCAACAACTTACCATTTTTAAAAGAGCCGAGGCGACGGTTGGATCAAGAGCTGGAGGGTGAAAGGAGGCAACAGGACAATGTCACTGGCAAGAGCTAAGGAGAATGCCGAGAAGTAATGCCTGCTTCCCAAGGGCGTGAGGGTATCGCACACGATGTTAATGTAGCTATTGCGACAGATACGAAACAATAAAATCATTTTTATGTAGCGCGCATATAAGTTTCAAATTTTTATGTAGCACGCATATAAGTTTCGTATTTTTATGTAGTGCGCATATAAGTGTCGTTATACTGACGGCGGAAAAAGTGTCGCTATTGCGACGGGTACCTCCAAACATCGCAATTGCGACACCTAGACATTGTGTCGCACTTGTGACGTTTGGAGGCAGTCGTCGCCATAGAGACGCTTTGGGCCATAGTGTCGCAATTGCGACGTCTTCCTCCAAACGTCGCAATTGCGACACTTTTCTAAGTGTCGGTATTGCGACACTTTTCTATAAACATCGGTATAGTGACGGTTTCGGGCGGGATGGAAAAAATTTGCGGAAATTTCCGACATTTGGTCAAAAGCATCGGAACCAAGTGTCGGAATTTCCGCCAAATGTAGTAGTGCATGGAATAAGTGTGGCTGAAGAGAAATCCTCATATGCTACTTTTAGTAACTTCTCCTTGAGCTTGGATGCTCTAGATAAGAAGATCCTACTATGATAGTAGATGACCTCATCTCTGACTGGATATCCCTCCTCTAATAGCTGGTCATCAAGTATCATGCAAGTAAAAATATCCTTGGAATAATCCACCAACAACTGGGATTTCCAATATGGATCTATCCTCCATAGTGACAGCGTTGATGATATATCATATAAATCATCCATCATGTGGTTGCTCCCTTCTTTGACATCTCCTATGCCAAAGTCACATACTAGAAGGCTTCTATCCTCCCTCTTTTTCTCCTTTGTAATGCAAGATTTGAGGTGAGAGTGGGTAATGATGATGTTGGGAGATCTACCCAAGATTCTCAGCATTGTACCATGACCTCCCAATGCTCCCACTCCTCTGTTGATCAGCGGTTGTCATTGATGTCAACCTAAGCAGCACCAGGGGCTACCCCAATATTGCATGGGAAATTTGACCTACCAAATTACTATATTGTGGGTCAATAATTCTTTTGATGGTTTCTTCTTGTCGAGATTTTTTTGTTGATATATTGCACGCCACATAATTCTTCACGGTTTGAGAGATATTCATGTTTGAAGTTTGTAACCCCAGTTAATGGGCTAAAACCCCATGGGGTTGTGGCATGGGTCATTGAAAAGTCATAATTAATATTTTTTAAGCTCCTAAAATCCATCCCATGTTCACTTTTTGAAGCCCCTCTCAACCTAAGCATTTATATAAATTGTGATCCTCATATCCTCCTTATGCAAGGTATTTCGCCATCTGAAACAGGTCATCGTCGAATTTTTTCTCTAAAGTTTTTTCTACGAAGGTTCAGAAGCTGAAATTTTTATGAGGCGAAGCTAAAATCCTAAGGAAGCTCCTGTGAAAATTTTAGATCAAGGTGCACAATATTTTCGGAGATACGATTTGTGGAAGTCAGTGTTTTTGCAGGCTCCTGAAATTCATCATAAAGAAGTGACCTTGGAAAAATTGTCATAACTCTCTCTCTGAGTATCGGATTGGAATTCTGTAAAAAGTGGAAGATAGTGAACAGACTATAGTTTTTTCTCTATCAATTCCAAAGCTGAATGAAGAAACAATGACACGTGGAATGTCGTACAAGTTCTCTCTACTGAAACAATCCATAATTAGGGCATTGTGAGAGATTGGGCATAGCTCTCCCTTGAAGAATCCAAATTGGGTCAAACCTGTGGCATTGGAAATACGACTCAAGGGACTACTATAGGGCCAAAAATTCGATATTGGGGATCTGAAATAACATAGATACACCAAATTCAATATCGAGCTCCTAGAAGGAAAGGAAAAGCTATATCATGTCTTGTCAAGGGTTGCAAAGGACCAGAATTTCTAGGGTAGCAAAACAAAGAAAGGTGCAGAAGAGGGTAGCATGACAAGAGTAGCAACAAAGGTGCAAAATAGCAGCAAGAAGTTCATCACATGAAGTCTTCAAGTGGGCAGCACTGCATATAGTCACTGTAAAGGTATCATTGTACTAAGTCATTGATACATTATTGTAAAAATTGTTCTAGTGTCTATCTGCCAAGAGTTGAAGAGGCAGTGTCGAGAGGTCTAGGATCATCATTAGGTGTTTGTTTCATGGTTGGGGTTATGTTCTAGTGTGTCTTCTTCTTCTACATCATTCTATATCATTGTAAAGTGGATCATTTTCCCTGGTACGGAAGTCCATTCTTCTTTTATTCTTCTATAGGGTGGTAGGGTGGTGCTAGGGTGAGGTGTAGCTCATTGGGTGTTGGGGCATCAATTCAGTTGACTACTGAAGATCTCGATCATTGGAGCATCCATCCAGTGGGAGCTGGAGAAAAATGCTTTTCTAGATTCTAGGAAGTTGGAGCTTTATTTTCAATTGGAGTTGAATATTAAAGAATTCTTAGAAAAGCATTAGGTGCTTTTTGTCCAGGAGTGGGTTTCCACCTTAAAAAATGTGTGCATTTTTGTTCCTTTTGTTTGTTTCTATCATTGTACAAACACTGATAATAATTGAAGATTAACTAATTCTCTAATTGAAAGGAATATTGATTCACCCCCCCACCCCCTCTCAGTATTTCCAACAATTGGTATCAGAGCTTGGTTCCTTCAATAGAAGTTTAACAGCTGGAAGGAGTTCATGGAGAATACCAAGAATGGTGTACCTTTGTTCAATGAAAATAATTATGCACTCTGGAAAGGAAGAATGGAGGTCTATCTCTTGGCGCAAGGCTACGAAGTATGGGACACTGTTCAAAATGGATTTACATCAACCGCAGATGAACAAGGTAATAATAATTTGGTAAATGATGCAAAAGCAAAGAATATTACCATCAGTGGACTTATTGAATATGCTTATCATAAGGTGTTGGGTTGTAAAACCGTCAAAAATGTATGGGACAAGCTTGAGAATAGATATGCAGGTGACTCAAATGTCAAAGAATCGAAGCTTCAAATCTATAGAGCAAAATTTGAGCAACTCAGAATGAAAGAAGATTGCAACATTGATGCATACTTCCAATACGTTGATGAAATAACCAATACTCTGGAAGGATTGGGAGAGCCAATTGACGAGAAGAATATTATACGAAATATTCTTAGAACGTTACCATGGATATTCAACCCAAAGGTATCGGTCTTAGAATACAGTGCAAATCTGGACAAACTCAGCAAAAAGGAATTACATGGAGTTCTCATAGCATATGAAATGAGACTTGATGAAGAAGAGGGTACTTCGCATCTAGAAACTGCGTTCGTTGCATCTAAGAAAACCAATAAGGACAAACAACCTTCAATTGAAAAGACATGCACCTATAAGTGTGAAGAAAAGGGAGATGATGAAGAAGGTCTTTCAGATAAAGAATATGCTTACTTTATGAGAAAACTAAAAATCGGTAAGGGAAAATTCAAAGGTAAACTTCCATTGATATGTTTCGGCTGTGGTGAGGTTGGGAATTTCGCATAAAAATGTCTGAACATAAGTGATGGAAACTCAAAAGGAAAGAAGGCTTTTATAAATTCAACAAGCAAGGATCCAAAAGGAACTTTCTCTCTAAAGAAGATAGCTCATCCTCCAATGAAGACAATGACAGCGAAGAAGAAGCCAATGAGAGAGTATTGTTTATGGCCAAGCACAATAAACAAGAGGTATCAAAAAACGAAGAAGAAGGATTTACCATAGAAGAATTTTCTAAGGAAGCAATCAAACTTATAAAAGAGCTCAAGGCAGAGAAGATATGTTCCAATACTCTTAAAGAACAAGTTCAAGGTCTCAAAATTGAAGTTGAAGAACACAAATGCATTGAAGAGTCACTTCAAAAGAAGTTGGAAGAAAGAAACCAAGAAATGGAATAATTAGAAGCCGAAGTAGTCTCGCTGCGTAAGGAAGTGAAGAAAGGAAAAACTATCCAAAACTATGCCAACAGCTCAAGGGCATTGGAAGAACTCATCAACAATCAACGATCTTACAATGAAAAAACTGGCATCGGTTACAAAGAAGAAGAAGCAGGACCTTCTACAACAAAATACAATGAACCTATGAGATCTGGCATGCATGTAGACTTCATTGGACAATATTTGCAAGAACAACCTTGGAAAAAAATTCCTCGACAAATATTTCCATCCAGGTACCAACATATTTTTTATGGCTACTGTTATTCATGTGGAAAATTTGGTCATAAAGCTGTAGAATGTCACACGTACCCCAGGAAACAATACAATTCCAGGAGATCTTTCAAATATGAACCTCCCAGGGCTCAGTGAAACATCAATAGATTTGAACATTTAAGAAATAATATTGAATGTTACAAATGTCGAAACTTTGGACACATAGCCAGAGGTTGCACACTTGAAAATCCTCTAGAAGAATCTTCGAAGCCACAGAACGAACTAACATGGAAGAGGAAGAAGACTGATAATTGTGCTCTCACTCTCAAGGCTCAAAAATACAAAGATGTGTGGTATGTTGATAGCGGTTTCTCAACACATATGACTAGAGATAGAAATAAATTTCTATCTCTGAAAGAGAAGAAGGATGGAATCGTGTCCTTTGGAAATGATGGATCTTCAAATGTTATAGGATCAGGTACTGTCACTCTCGGAAGCAAAGATTCTCTAGCTAAGAATGTTCTATTGGTTTAAAACATGAATCAAAATTTGCTCAGTGTTTGACAAATTTGTGATCAAGGACACACAATACTATTCAACTCCACAAAATGTGAAATCAGGAAAGGCAGGTATGGTGAAATTGTGGCTACAGCAAGTCAAGCTCCAAATGACATATATGTTTTGGATGAAGCAACTAAATCATGTCTAATAGCTAACAAGGATTGATATAATATTTGGTAGCAATGATGATCGACTAAGAAGTTTGCTACAAACATGCAAAGTGATTTCGAGATGTCTTTACTTGGTGAGCTGACATACTTCTTAGGGCATCAAATATCTCAGCAAGAGAAAGGATTATTTATATGTCAAGCCAAGTACATCAAGGAAATGCTCAAGAAATTTAAAATGGAAGATTGCAAACCCATCCTTACTCCAATGGTAACGGGTTGCAAATTGAGCATAGACAACTCATCTAAGGATGTGAATCAAAGGTTGTACATATCTATGATTGGTAGTCTTCTATATGTAACAACCTCTTGGTTAGATGTTATGCAAGCAGTTGGACAAGTAGCAAGATTCCAAGCAGCATCAAAAGAATCACATATTATTGCCATCAAAAGAATTCTTCGATATCTAAAGGGAACAATAGAATATGAATTGTGGTATCCCAAGGGTAACAATCTCATTATTCATTCATTTACAGATGCAGATTGGGCAGGAAGTTTTGATTATCGTGAGAGTACTCGTGAAGCATTGGAATATCTTCGCCAGAAGCTTGGGATTCTCCCAAGTTCTCATTATATTTTCCTTATTCAGAATATAAAGGGGGAGTGGAAATGTGTACAGGTCCGCAGCATGGTTTTCTGTCAGGGAGAGTTACCCTTTACCATTGATGTCAAAGGGGGAGAGAATGTTGTAGGAAGAGCTGTCATGATCACAGAGGGAGTACTTGTGTTGCCATCAATGCCAAAGGGGGAGATTTTTAATCAGCAGTTGTCATTGATGTCAACCCAAGTAGCACTAGGGGCTACCCAAATATTTCATGGGAATTTTTACCTAAAAATTACTATATTCTGGGTCAAGAATGCTTTTGATGGTTTCTTCTTGTCGAAATTTTTCCGTTGATATATGGCACGCCACGTAATTATTCACGGTTTGAGATATATTCATGTTTGAAGTTTGTAACCCCAGTTAGTGGGCTAAAAACCCATGGGGTTGTGGCATGGGTCACTGAAAATTCATAATTGATATTTTTTAAGCTCCTAAAATCCCTCCCAGATTCACTTGTTGAAGCCCCTCTCAACCTAAGCATTTATATAAATTGTGATCCTCATATCCTCCTTATGCAAGATTTTTTTGCCATCTGAAACAGGTCATCGTGGAAATTTCGCTCTAAATTTTTTTCTACAAACCTTCAAAAGCTAAAATATTTATGAGGTGAAGCAAAAATCCTGAGGAAGCTCCTGTGAAAATTTCAGATCAAGGTACACAAAATTTTCGGAGATATCATCAGTGTTTTGTCAGGCTCCTGAAATTCATCTTAAAGAAGTGACCTTGGGAAAATCATCATAACTCTCTCTCTGAGTATCGGATTGGAATTCTGTAAGATTTGGCAGATAGTGCATGGACTATAGTTTTTTCTCTATCAATTTTAGAGCTGAATGAAGAAACATTGACATGTGGCACGCTGTACAATTTCACTCTACTGAAACAGTCCATAATTATGGAATTGTCAGAGATTGGGCATAACTCTATCTTGAAGAATCCAAATTGGGTCAGACCTGTGGCATTGGAAAGATGACTCAGAGGACTACTATAGGACTTAAAATAATATATTGGGGATTTGAAATAACATAGATACACTAGATGCAATATCAATCTCCTAGAAGGCAAGAAAAAGCTATATCATGTGTTGTCAAGGGCTACAAAGGACCAGACTTTATAGGGCAGCAAAGCAAAGCAAGGTGCAGAATAGGGTAGCATGACAAGAGAAGAAACAAAGGTGTATAACAGCATCAATAATTTCATCACATGAAGTCTTCAAGTGGGCAACACTGCATACATTCCTTGTAAAGTTATCATTGTACTAAGTCATTGTAAATACATTATTGTAAAAATTGTTCTAGTGTCTATCTGCCAAGAGTCATGGTTGGGAGGTCTAGGATCATCATTAGGTGGTTGTGTCATGGTTGGGGTTATGTTCTAGTGTGTCTTCTTCTTCTACATCATTATATATCATTTTAAAGTGGACCATTTTCCATGGTACGGGAGTCCATTCTTCTTTTATTCTTCTATAGGGTGGTAGGGTGGTGCTAGGGTGAGTTGTAGCTCATTGGGTGTTGAGGAATCCATTCAATTGACTACTGAAGAATCTCGGGCATTGGATCATCCATCCAGTGGGAGCTGGAGAAGAATGCTTTTCTAGATTCTAGGAAGTTGGAGATTTATTTTCAATTGGAGTTGAATATTAAAGAATTATTAGAAAAGCATTAGGTGGTTTTTGTCCCGGAGTGGGTTTCCACCTTTAAAACTATGTGCATTTGTGTTCATTTTGTTTGTTGCTATCATTGTACAAACACTGATAATAATTGAAGATTAACTAATGCTCTAATTGAAAGGAATACTGATTCACCCCCCCCTCTCAGTATTTCCAACGTCCTCCTGGATCTATGAGTGGTGCAACATGATGTGAAACTTTCTCACCAACTCATGATCAGGTGGCCTCCCAGGTGGTTTGCCACAAAACCATAATGTCTCATGGGCCAAAGTCATGTGCATAATATATGGGATTGTTAGGTCCTTGCTTCCACTGCACAAATCAAACTATATTTTCTGTGTGGAAGTTTTTTGTGAGGGATATGTGTGCATGCCCCTAATCATCTGATTTTTTCCACCTTTTCTATCCTCCCATTCCATATACAAAGTCTCCCAATCTGTGGTGACCTTCCCCAAAGTAATCAACCACTGCACACCCAATATCGCATTGGTTTCAGATATGTCAAACACAAAGAAGTGTTCAGTCAATGTATATGTCCCCATGGTGACAAATAAAGATGGAACATAATGCATGCACTGCATAGTTCTAGTTCCTAGGACCAAAACAGAAAATCCCTCAAAATCATCAATGGGTATTGCCCTCCTCTACATTAGTTTGGCATTAATAAATTTTTGGGTATCCCCACTATCAATCAAAACTAAAACCCTCTGATCCAAAATGGAACCTCGAACTCTCAAGGTCAAGTACTTGGGTACTCCTCTCAATGATTCAAGGGCCACTCCAATTGGAGAAAATGCTCCATTCCCACCTCCTGGTGGTGGTGGATCCTCTCCTGTTATCCCAGCAGTATGACCTCCTTCTGGTTCTTCTTCCTCCTCCTCCTCATCATCTGAAAATACCTCTATATAGTGTGCCTTCCCTGTTGTACATCTATGTTCGGGTGCCCATGATTCTTGGCATGTGAAGCAAAGATTCCTTCTCCTCAAGTCTCTTTGGACATCATCACTGAGAGGTACTTTGTTTTGTCTCTCCTTTGAAAGAGTAGCCTTCTCATATTTTCCCTTGGATGGAAAAGTGGGCTTTTGCTAAAATGTTTCCTTTGCTTTTGGCAAGGCATCTTGTAGATCTCTAGCCCTTTCAATGGCATATTGAAGAGTAGTGGGTTTGGTAGATTTAACCAACCCATGTATAGGTTCTTCTAGCCCATCAATAAACATATAGACCCTCCTTGCTGAAGATAAATCAAGAACCATAACAAAAGGTTTTAGAAATTCAAAAATATAAGTTTCTGGATTACCTGATTGTTTCAGCTTTGCTAGCCCCATGAAAGGTGCCTCCATGTCTCTTCGATCAAACCTATCCACCAACCTCCTTGTGAACTCTGAATATGCAGTCACATTGGCATGACCCAATGTAGACAAACCATGAAATCACCAATCATGTGCTTCACCCTCAAGGTGCAGCGCTGCTATCTTGATGGCCTCCATCTCTAGTACTTGGTTCAGCTGGAAGTAGATATCTAGCTTCTCTGTCCATTATTTGGAAGTGAATTTTGATGACCCATCAAAGTTGGGTAAGAAAAATCTGCCCATAGTCCGGTGTAGATCATGATTCTGTATGAATCCTCCACCTCTATTGTCATGTCGGGTTCTCCTATTGTCCTTGATTTGAAAAAATTCTTGAAAACTCAAATGACCCTTGAATCTCTGAGATTGAGACTCATACTCCAGAAATAGTCTTCGAGACATTATTATTCTCGAAACCCTCCTATTATCACCCATAAAGTTGTGAAACATTACCTGACATGGTCATATAGTTCACTCATCAAAAGGATAAGGTCTCCTTAGCCTTTTCAAGTTGGTATAGGAAAATTTTATTTTTTACATTTTTAACCTATCCTAAGTTTCATGGTCACCTCCATTTATGTCATTTCTTGTCACATTAGTACTTATATGGTGTCATTTTTCATTCCCCGTGCATTTAAAAAAGGGCACTTTTGTTAGTTTTTCAAATTTTCGTAGCATTTTACACAGGAAAATAGCAGTTTTCACTACAAAACTTCCTAATAGTTTCATAGCGAATCTGTCAGAGGCTAAACTAACTTCGCTACAAAAAAATGTTTTCTAAGCTGTCTTATCAAATTCGCTATGAAATTTCATTCTGTGATTGGAGGAGTTAGGTTGGAGGTCATTCAAGTCTATTAGGATAAATTCAATGGTACATCGCTGTGTTTGATGTCATCATTACCTTTTTGGGCATGTATGTGTCATGATTGAAGCATGAGTTGTCAGTTAAACCATAAAACCTTACCCCAATTAGCCTTTTTTTCTTATTGCGCTTTATATTTGCATGTAATTTGTTCCCTAGAGCGCTGCTTCATAGAGCCAAGCAGGTTGCTGACAGATTTGAACTTTGCAGGTGTCATCAAGAAAGCGAAGTATTGTGCTTTATCTTTGCATGTAAGGCGTTCCCTAGAGAGTTTCTTCATAGAGCCAGGAAGGTTGATGGCAGATTTGAACTTTGTAGGTGTCATCAAGCAAGCGAGGTTGTGAAGATATAAAGCACCCATGGCTGCAAGAAGGAAAACAAACAAAGGTGGTCATTGCCACAGGTATGAGCCCATGGACATGAAATTACTAAATTAAGACCCAACTGCCATGGAGGTTTTCAGAAGAACTGGTTGCTTCCAATTCTGTCAGAGGTTGCAGGGCTTTCATATATAGGTTTCCAAGTATTTTTCCACCATCTTCATAGGAACAGCTTCAAAAGTTAGAATTATGAACCTTACAGTGACACCAGAGACCATCTCATTAGCAACAGGAATCCCTAGAGGAGGGGAACAGTGTTTTAAAGGAATCAAATTCACAAAGCAGGATTGTAAAGATTTCATCAAGCAATAACACAATGAAATTGATCTGACAAATGGTATCCCTAGGAGTTTCATGAATGAAAATTATTCAAAGTTGTTGATGGTCATCCAGAAGTATTTTACCTATGAAGGAAGGTTCCACATGGTCTACTCCTATCATCTCAGGCTTCTTCTGCATTTTGTGGGTAAGAGGTCACTTGACTTGCCTTCTTATTTATACAGAAGTCTAGGGAAAATGTCAGAAAAGGTTCAAATAAAAACAGAGGGAAATGAAACTTCTCTTTTTCATCATGGTTTGATTAAGTTGTTGGTGTTAGAGGAATTGAAAAGGTTAGACAGAGATTGGACTTCCTTCTTATTCATGAGTGGTTATGAAATTGATGTTGTCACTCTTAAGAAAGCCTCCAAACCTAGAAACATTTCATCACCAGTTGTGGCAGAGGAAGTTGAAGAAGCAGACAGATCATCTCCTCCATAACCAGTGAGCATGGAAGCAGAACCTTTGTATAAGATTGGCACACCTAAAATAGCAGCTGCAAAACAGAAGCAGACAGTCAACAAACAAGGTAGCAAGAGAGTCACTAGGAGCCAGACAGTGACTAAAGGAAACTTGGAGGATATCCTACATGCAATTGACACTGAAGAATCACCCATTGTGCAAGTTGAATACATTGAAGATGGAGGAAGAAATCTAAAGAGAGGTAAGACTGCTAAAAAACTAGACTTTGTAGGATGATGTTGGTTTCATTTTTCAACCTAGGAAGTCAATGACCAGACATGCAAGGAAGGTCATGGAAAGTAGCAAAGAGACTGATAAAATCAATGAAGCCGCTGCCCAGCCACCAAGCATCATAGATTTGTCTTCACCTGCAAAAGAAGAACTGGTTATAAAACAAAGAAAGGGTAAAGAGAAAATTATTGAAAAATCAGAAATTGAAACCCTTAAGAGTAGTTAAAGGAGGCAGGTAAAGAGATATCAGTTTTGAAGCAAGAGGAAAAGAAACATATAGCTAAGAAGGTTCAGTTTGAACAAACGAGGAAAATCTGGGAAGATCAAGTCACAAGTGTTTCAAAAACCTTGGACAATACAGAAAATTTGATAATAACAGTGGACTCAGCCACTGAGAGGAGAAGTCAAACACATCAAAAATATAAACTTGCACTTGCAATCAAAAAACAGGGCATTAAAAGACAAAGTGGAAGATCTTTAGGAGCAATTGGATTTGATTCATGTGGAGTTGGAAAAGAAAGTATTGAAGATGGCAGTGGTAGAAGAGCCCATTAGTCAATTGATTGTGAATGAAGAGGAAACACCACAACAATAAAATTTAAGTTGCAATGTGTTTGAAAAGGTTCATAACATGCAGAGAACCTAAATTTTACAGCTGGAGAACATTTTTGAAGACGATTTTGAAAACAACAATTTCTGATTTTTTGCACAGTTTCATAGCATACCTTAGGCTTGAGGCCAGAAATACGCTATGAAAATTCCTATAGGTTCTTTTTTTCTTTAAAACTCTTTTTTGGCATGTTTTATGGAGGGAGATCGATGGTTTGCATGGTGTCATGACATAATTAAGGTGTTGGAACAGCAAATAAGTCAAAGAGATAGATGGAAAAGACATTTTTCACATGCTACTAAAACTTGCTATGAAACTACCTAAAACTGACATGTTTTCATAGTGAGTAAATTTTGAAGAATTTTGAGCATATCAATAGCACATCACCCAGCTGAAGACCTCCAGCATGTTAGTGGACCTTATTAGTAGAGATTTATGACTCAAAAGGAGTGCCACACAGCCAGCTCATCAGTCAAAACTGCGTTAAAGATGAAGGTCATCCATTCCTAAAAAGCAGGATTATGTTCCACAAATCTAGGGGTGATTTAAAGATGTAAAGAGGTGGAGAACTAGGGTCATTTGTCCTTTGAGCATGTGACATTCATTGTGTAACCATTATGTAATTGTTTCACTGATAGGATAAATGAACGTAATAAATAGGAGATAGAGTCTTATTAGGAGTTTGTTTTCTTTAAGGATAGTTGTCATTTTTATGTTTTAAGTTAGTGGTTTCAGTTATGATAGGTGTCAGAGTATAATTCGAAGATCTAGCCAGCCAGGAAGGTCATATACATTTTAAAGAGTTTCTATTTATAGAAAAAACATCGAAGATCAAGAGCTTGGAGAATATTGCACCAAATTTTTTCTTGTATGTTTTATCCATTATCAGTAATAAAAAGTGACATTCTACTTCCAGACCTGAGATTCTCATGAGGTTTTTGATGTGTTATTGGTCTGTATCTTTATGTTTAATCACTTTCAGTATATTTCATCTCTAATTACTCAGAATTCATAATATAATGCTCTGACTTCAATTAGTGGTGAAATGACTGTGTTTTCCTATGTTATGTGTGTGAATTCTCTCTGTTAAAAACCTATATCTGCCTTAGCTTCCATGTGAAGAACCATTGTCACTAAGATTATTGATTGTTGACTCCATAAGCCCAATGGTAGCAAGCCTTCATTTTTCAACCTACAATCATACAAAAACAAGTTACAATTCATAGAGTTAGCCATCTAGTAATATCCTTATTCAAAATCATAAACCCCCTTTGAGAGAGCCCTCTCAAACTGAAGAGGATAATCTTCAATTAGAAGTAGTTTGAAAGAGTTACATTGATTTGATTGATGAGCATCCAATCAAGATCAATTTGGTGATAAAATTTTGGTGCGTCTGTCGAGAGCCTAAAGAAATTTCCTAAATTTTTTGTGCAAATATTGACGCTGAACTCTTGGAAGTAGCAGGAGCTCAGAATCTGTTTGAGGCTGCAACTACCTTGGTGACTCCATTTTAAAATTTCATATTTAAAGTTACCTTCAAGAAGGAGATACACGAGGAGTAATCTAGATCCTAACCCACTTTCTATTGTGGATAATCCAAACATAATTTCCAGAGGCATTCAAGGCAGCTCTTCAAAATCAGGTACTCCATCACATTCAAGAGATTTTTCCTCTGAAATTTTAAGAAGTCCCGAAGATAGGAAGTTTGATGATAAAATTCAGGAAGTTTTGTTTAGGTCTGAAAATGAAAATGAATTGACTGAGATTTTTATAGACCTACAAGAAGGGGTATTGATACCTTAGCCATAGTGACCCAAAAAGATACAGAAGAATTATGGTGTGCAGTCACATCCGAGTTATTGTTAGAGAGGAAATATTTTGATAAGTTGAAGGAATTAGACCCATTTGAATTTTTTCTAAGAATAAAATCTGTTATTCCTTTACCTGACTGGAGCTAATTTGTAACTGGACTACAAAGACCAGCTACACCGCCTCCTAACAGTTCATCTTCTTCTACTGTTATCCCTAAAAATACCACAGTCCCTGTCATCATGGCTGGAAATGCTCCACCTCCACCTCCTGCTGCACCTGCTCGTTATGCTCCATTTATTCTCCTAGCTATCCTGAATGCCCTCCCTAGTAAATACTCTGTTATAATTAAAACTTGGGGGAGTGATGAAGAAATTACAGCTGAGGAACATGTAGACCAATTTAATGACTTCATAAACAGAGAGGAGGTAGACCATGAAGATGTCAAAATGAGACTATTTTCTCAAAGTTTCACTGGTGAGGTCAGAAAGTGGTTTAAAGCCCTAGCTATGGGAAGCTTGCATAATTGGAATCAGTTTGAGGATAGTTTATTGAGAAAATGAGGAAATAGAAAAAAACCTGTACAAGCCCTCGCTGAGTACAATAGTTTGAAAAGAGTTGTAGATGAAACTGTCCAAAATTTCTCCAAGATGTTTAACAAAGTTTATGATTCTATCCTTGCTCATCTTAAACCTCCACCAGAAGCTTCTTAATTGCGCTATGTTGAGGCATTTGACTATGAATTCTCTATCCTCCATAGAGAAAGAGAATCTCCTTCACTAGCAGAAGTGTGGAATGATGCTGTGAAAGTAGAAGTAAATATGATAGCAGCCAAGAAGTCTAAAATGGGAAAAACAAAATTGAAAGAAGAAGAAAAGTCTTCCACCTCAGATGATAAGTTTGATTCCATGATTAAGACTATGGAAAAACTTATGGATAGTCTTGCCCTTGGAAATACTTTTGCACCACCTGCACAACATCAGCCACAATTTAGAAATCCACAGTCTATAAGGCCTCAAAATCAGCAAATACCAAAGGAAAACAAAAATCATCCTAACCCTCAAGTGAGGCCTCCCTTTCAGCAAAATTTGATTGATGAAGAAGAAACTCAACCTGAAATTCAAGAAGAATCCATTCATTGCCTAAATGAAAACATGTCTGGAATTTTTTTTACCAAAGAAGAGAATGATGAGTCTGATCGTGATGTAAATAAGGGTGAGGAACAATCTGCATATATCAAGGATTATCAACATGCAATCTTTGAGATGCAGAAGCAATACAATCTCAAAAACATAAATTTTCCTATCAGTGCAAATAAAACACAACCCAAGAAGGATGCTCCTAAGGCAGCTAAGGCTAGAAAAGATCCACCACCTCCTCCCCCTATCAAAGAGAGGGAAAATATTACTTTTGTTTTCAGTTTGGAGAATGAGATTTCCAAAATCAAGATCCCAGTACCTTTTGGAGAAATTATTAAGGTGAATGAGTATAGAAGAAAAATTGTAAAAATGTTGAATTCTCAACCAGGAGCTTCAGATATCCTTAATGTGCAAGAAGACCATCCTACCATATACTTGGGACCAAGATTGGAAGATGAGAAGAATGAAGAAGTACCTCCTTTCTATGTCAGCCTTAGTATCCATGACATGACCTTACACAATGCCATGTTGGATTCAAGGGCTTCTCATAACCTCATGCCTAAGGTGATTATGGACAGGATGGGTTTGAAGATCACTAGGCCATACAAGGACATGTTTTCTTTTGATTCTAAATGAGTTCAATGCATAGGATTGATAAAGGATGTTGTTGTTAGTCTAACACAAGTGTATGCCAAGATAGTGGTAATGGATATTGTGGTAGCAGACATTTCACCCAAGTTTGGCATGCTCTTATCCAGTTCTTGGGCAGCAAAAATCAAAGGTACCATGCAGATGGACTAGACATATGCCACCATTCCTATTTTTGGTGAGCAAAGAATACTGTACAGGGAGACTAGGATGGCTTATATGGTAATCAGGAAGGATAAACCTCAAAAATTTTGAATTTATGTTGTTGAAACTGAATTAGGATAAAAAAATATTTTCAGTGAGCTAACTGATGAAGCAGAAAATGAAAGGGAAGCAGACATTCAAGAAATTGAAAATCAGCAAGTTGAAAATCAGGAAATCGTGGATGAAAAAGCAGAGGGCTGGTGGCTTTTTCACTTTGATGGATCAGCTGGAAGAGAGGGGGTTGTAGTAAGCATATGGATCACTACTCCTGATGATGAAAGTAAGTTCTTTTCTTTCAAAATGAATTTTGACTACACAAACAATATGGCTGAATATGAATCTCTGTTTTTGGGTTTGGAAATTTTAAAAATATTGGGTGCCCAAAAAATTTCAATTTGTGGAGATTCTGAATTGGTAATTAAACAAGTTGAAGGAATATATCAAACCAAGGATGTAAGGATGAGAGCTTACAGAAATATGATCATGGAGATGCTGGAAAAATTTCAAAAATATTCATTTATCGTGAAAACTAGGATCAAAACTGAGTAGTTGATTCCCTAGCTGTTTCTGCAAGTTTTTTTGTTATCCATGCACATTCCACTGAGAAGTATGAGATTTAATTTCATCATAGGCCTGCCATCCCAGATAACATCATCCATTGGCAAGTGTTTGAAGATGACCAACAATTCAAAATTTTCATAGAGTTGAAGGAGGAGTTTGAAAGCACACAAGTAGATCAGCAAAACATGCTTGTTGAAACTAAGAGTAATTTTGAAGTTTTGCAGTTGAAGAACAATTGTATACCCAAGGGTATTATTCCACTTGAAAATTTTTCTGACCAAAATGATGTTTTCAAATCTCCTAGAATACAGGTTGATGATGAAGAGGTAGAGACTTGTAATCTTGGTACAATTGCAGTGCCTAAAATGATAAAACTTTCTAGGTTTCTTTCTGTGGAGATGAAACATAAATATATTGAGATGATGATGAAGTTTAATGATGTTTTTTCATGGACTTATGTTGATTTGAAGAAGTATGATCCCACTATTATTTAGCATACTATTCCTATCAAAGAGAATGAGAAACCTTTCAAACATAAATTGAGAAGGATCAATCCATTGCGCATGCCTCTGATTGAGAAGGAAATTAAGAAGCTTTTTGATGCAAAAATTATTGTTCTTATCAGATTCTCAAAATGGCTTACTAACTTGGTACCAATCAAAAAGAAGAGTGGAGAGTTTATAATCTGCATTGATTTCAGAAAATTGAACAAGGCTTCTTTGAAAGACAACTACCCTCTTCCTAAGATGGATCAAATTATACAAAATATTGTTGGTTCCCAAAGGATGTCTATGTTGGATGGTTTTTCAGGATACAATCAAATATTGGTACACCCAGAAGATCAGGAGAAAATTGTTTTTACCACACCATGGGGGACATTCATGTATGCCAAGATGACCTTTGGTTTGATGAATGCAGGAGCGAATTTTCAAAGAGCAATGGACATTTCCTTTGCTGAGGAGAAAGATAAGCTAGTGATGGTCTATCTTGATGAAATAACTATACTTTCAAGAAGAGAGGAAGACCATTTGAAGCATTTGGAGAAATTTTTGCTGAAGTGTAGAAGATTTGGTATTTCTCTTAATCCTACTAAAATTATTTTTTCTCTAACCTCTGGAAAGTTTCTTGGGCGTATTATATCAAAATATGGGATAAATATTGATCCAAATAGATTCATTGCCATTTAGAAAGTTGACCTGCCAAGGAACAAGAAGGAAATTCAATCTTTCCTTGGGAGAGTTAATTTTGTTAGAAGGTTCATCCCGAACTTTACTGAGATTGTCAAATATATAACCAAGATGCTGAAGAAAGGACCTAATATTAAATGGACAGTTGAGGCAAATAATTCATTTGAAGAAATTAAGAACGCACTCACTCAGGGAGCAGTGTTGATTAGCCCGGATTTTTCAAAAGAATTTCTGGTTTTTACATTTTCATCTGAAAACACCATTGTTGGAGTTTTACTGCATAAAGGATAGCAAGGTACAGAGCAGCCCATTTTATTCTTTAGCAGAACCCTTGCTAACTCAGAGATGAAGTACAATATTTTAGAAAAACAAGCATATGCTTTGATCAAAGCCATTAAGGATTTTAGAATTTATATTATGCATTCTCATGTCATAGCATTTGTACCTAACACTTTGGTGAAGGACATATTGACTCAAGCTGATCTTGATGGAAAGAGAGGGAAGTGGATAGATAATTTTTTGGAGTATGATATAGAAATCATACCTACAAAATTGGTGAAAGGACAAGGGCTAGAAAAGATGATGGCACATTCCAATTTTGATTGTCTTGACATGAATTTTATTGCAGAAATTTCAGAGTTATCAGATGAAGATGAAGATCTGATTCCTATTGAATAAAAGTACATTCTATCTAACTGGTACTGAGACATTGTATTTGTCTTGCATCATCATAGAGCTCCTATAGAATTGACTAAATCAAAAGCAAGGTTTGTGAAATTTAAATCTCTGAGATATTGCATTATAGATAAGAATATTTACTGGAAATATATTGGTGGCACTATTTTGAATTGTTTGTTGGAAGAGGAAGTTGAAAAGGTGATTAAAGAGTTTCATAAAGGAGATTGTGGAGGACATCACTACTGGAAGGCCACAGCAAACAAAATTCTCAAAGCAGGGTACTACTGGCCCACCATGTTCAAGGATGTTTATAAGAAGATAGCTGCATGCCATGAATGCCGGATTTTTTATGGTAAGAAAAAGCTAGTTCCTTTACCCTTGATGCCAATTTATGTTGAGGCACCTTTCCAGCAGTGGGGGCTAGATTTTATTGGTGAAATACACCCATCTTCTTTAGGGAAGCATCGTTGGATCCAGACAACAACAGATTATTTCACCGAGTGGATTGAAGCAATCCCAACAAGGCAGGCAAATGATTCAGTCATCATCCAATTCTTAGAGAATAACATATTTTCCAGGTTTGGTTGTCCTATGAAGATTATTACTGACAATTCACAGGCTTTCAAATCCAAAATTTTAATCAGCTTTTGTCATCAGTATCACATAACACTTGGACACTCTACTTCTTATTACCCACAAGGTAATGGTCTTGCTCAATCTTCTAATAAAAGCATTGTGAGAATTATCAAGAAGGTACTGCAAGAAAACAAAAGATCTTGGCATTTGAATTTGAAGTATGCTCTATGGGCTGATAGATTATATACAAAAAGATCAATTGGTACTTCACCTTATGAGTTAGTGTATGGAGTTGAAGCCATTTTTCCCATATCCTTGGGAGTTCCTGTTATGAAATTGCTGCAAGGACTAGAGGAGGAGTATAATTCTATTCAAAGGAGAATAAACCAAATTATAGATCTACAGGAAAAAAGGGAGGAGGTATACAACAAGCATCAGCAGTCACAAAATAGAGTAAAGAAGACATTTGACAGGAAGGTCAAAGAAGAAAATTTTAAAATTCAAGATGTGGTGTTGAAGTGGGAGGCCAAGAATGAAGAAAAGGGGAAACATGGTAAGTTTGAGAACATCTGGAAAGGACCATTCATAGTGGCTGCATTCCATGGCAACAACACTTATCTACTGCAGGAAATGGATGGACAACCTTGTACTGGAGGGCCTATCAATGGCAGGTTTCTAAAACAATATTCCTCTTAAGTTCTACTGATTTTTCACTCCATTGTATATATTCCATTTTATTATGGTTTTCTGCTAATAAATACAAGTTGATCATCAAGCTTGAGCCCGAGGTGAAGGCCATTAGAGTTTGAATAAGGCTTGGAAAATTTCAGAGTTTTTTGTTTCCCAAAATATGGATGGCACTGGAACTACAGGTTCTTTGGTGTACCACGGGGGCACACCATCCCAAGTGGAGCCACTGTTATCACCCATAAATTTGTGAAACATTACTTGACATGGTCATATAGTTCACTCATCAAAAGGATAAGGTCTCCTTAGCCTTTTCAAGTTGGTATAGGAAATTTTTAGTTTTTACATTTTTAACCTATCCTAAGTTTCATGGTCACCTCCATTTATTTCATTCCATGTCACATCATTCCTCATACGGTGTCAGTTTTCATTCCCCATGCATTTAAAATTAAAAAGGGCGCTTTTGTCAGTTTTTCAAATTTTCGTAGTGTTTTACACAAGAAAACAATAGTTTTCGCTACAAAACTGCCTAATAGTTTCGTAGCAAATCTGTCAGAGGCTAAACTAACTTCGCTATGAAAATATGTTTTCTAACCTGTCTTGTCAAATTCACTATGAAATTTCATTCTATGGTTGGAGGAGTTAGGGTGGAGGTCATTCAAGTTTGTTAGGATAAATTCAATGGTACATAGCTGTGTTTGATGTCATCATTACCTTTTTGGGCATGTATGTGTCATGATTGAAGCATGAGTTGTCATTTAAACCATAAAACCTTACCCCAATTAGTATTTTTGTCATATTTCACTTTATCTTTGCATGTAATTCGTTCCATGGAGAGCTTCTTCATCGAGCCAAGCAAGTTGCTGGTAGATTTGAACTTTGTAGGTGTCATCAAGCAAGTGAAGCTGTGAAAATATAAAGCACCCATGGCTGCAAGAAGGAAAACAAACAAAGGTAGTCATTTCCACAGGTATGAGCCCATGGACATCAATTTACTAAATGAATACCCAACTGCCATGGAGGTTTTCAGAAGAACTGGTTGCTTGCAATTCTATTATAGGTTGTAGAGATTTCATCTACAGGTTTACGAGGATTTTTCCACCAGCTTCACAGGAATAGCTTCAAAAGTTGGAATTCTGAACCTTACAGTGACACCATAGACCATCTCATGAGCAACAAAAATCCCTAGAGGAGGGGAATAGTGGTTTAAAGGCATAAAATTCAAAATGCAGGATTGCAAAGAGTTCATCAAGCAAGAACACACTGAAATTGATCTGAAAAATTCTATCCCTAGGAGTTTCATGAAGGACAGTTATTCAAAGCTGCTAATGGTCATCTAGAAGTATTTTACCTGTGAAGGAAGGTTTCACATTGTATACTCCTATCATCTCAGGCTTCTTCTGCATTTTGTGGGTAAGAGGTCACTTGACTTGCCTTTTTATTTATACATAAGTCTAAGGAAAATGTTAGATAAGATTCAAATCAAAATAGAGGGAAATTTAACTTCTCTTTTTCATCATGGTTTGATTAATATGTTGGTGTTAGAGGAATTGAGGAGGTTATACAGAGATTGGACTTCCTTCTTGTTCATGAATGGTTATGAAATTGATGTTGTCACTCCTAAGAAAGCCTCCAAACCTAGAAACATTTCATCACCAGTTGTGGCAGAGGAAGTTGAAGAAGAAGACAGATCATCTCCTCCAGAACTAGTGAGCATGGAAGCAGAACCTTTGCATAATATTGGCACACCTAAAATAGCACATACAAAATAGAAATAGACATTCAGCAAACTGGGCAGCAAGAGAGTCACTAGGAGCCAAACAGTGGCTAGAGGAAACTTGGAGGATATCCTGCATGCAATTGACATTGAAGAATCATCCATTGTGCAAGCTGAAGACATTGAAGATGGAGTAAGAAAGTTGAAGAAAGGTAAGACTGCTAAAAAACTAGAGTTTGCAGGTGATGGTGATGGTTTCATTTTTCAACCTAGGAAGCCAATGACCAGACATGCAAGGAAGATCATGGAAAGTAGAAAAGAGACTGATAAAATCAATGAAGTTGCTGCCCAGCCACCAAGCATCATAGATATGTCTTCACCTGCAAAAGAAGAACTGGTTATCAAACAAAGAAAGGGTAAAGAGAAAATTATTGAAAAATCATAAATTGAAACCTTTAAAGAGCAATCAAAGGAGGCAGGTAAAGAGATATCAGTTTTGAAGCAAGAGGCAAAGAAACATAGAGCTAAGAAGGTTCAGTTTTAATAAATGAGGAAAATCTGGGAAGATCAAGTCACAAGTGTTTCAAAAACCTTGGACAATACAAAAAAGTTGATAAAGTGGACTCATCCACTAATAGGAGAATTAAAACACATCAAAAAGATAAAATTGCACTTGCAATCCAAAAACAGGGCATTAAAAGACAAAGTGGAAGATCTTCAGGAGAAATTGGATTTGATTCATGTGGAGTTGGAAAAGAAAGGATTGAAGATGAGAGTGGTAGAAGAGCCCATTATTCAATTGATTGTGAATGAAGAGGAAACACCATAGCAGTAAAAATTAAGTTGGAATGTGTTTGAAAAGGTTCATAACATGCATAGAACCCAAACTTTGCACCTGGAGAACATTTTTGAAGACAATTTTGAAAACAGCAATTTCTGGTTTTTTGCACAGATTCGTAGTGTACCTCAAGCTTGAGGCCAGAAATACGCTATGAAAATTCTTGTAGGTGTTTTTTTGCTTTAAAATTCAGTTTTGGTATGTTTTATGGAGGGATATCAATGGTTTACAAGGTGTCATGACATATTGAAGGTGTTGGAACAACAAATAAGTCAAAGAGATAGATGGAAAAGACATTTTTCACATGCTACTAAAACTCGCTACGAAACTCCCTAAAACTTCCTTGTTTTCGTAGTGAGTAAATATTGAAGAATTTTGAGCATATCAACAGCACATCAGCCAGCTGGATACCTCCAGCACGTCAATGGACCTTATTAGAAAATACTTATGACTCAAAAGGAGTGCCACACGACCAACTCATCAGTCAAAACAACGTTAAAGATGAAGCTCATCCATTCCTAAAAAGCAGGATTATGTTCCACAAATATAGGGGTGCTTTAAAGATGTAAAGTGGTGGTGAACTAGGGTCATTTGTCCTTCGAGCATGTGAAATTCATTATGTAACCATTATGTAACTATTTCACTGATAGGATAAATGAATGTAATAAATAGGATATAGAGTCTTATTAGGAGTTTGTTTTCTTTAAGGATAGCTGTCATTTTTCTATTTTAAGTTAGTGGTTTCAGTTATGATAGTTGTCATATCTATCCAGCTAGGCGAGTCATCTACATTGTAAAGAATGTCTATTTATAGACAAAACATCGAAGAGCAAGAGGTTGGAGAATATTGCACCAAATTGTTGCTTGTATGTTTTATCCATTATCAGTAATACGAAGTGACATTATACTTCCAGACCTGAGATTCTCATGAGGTTTTTGATGTGTTATCGATATGTATCTTTATGTTCAATCACTTGAAGTAGATTTCATCTCTAATTACTTAGAATTCATAATATAATGCTCTGACTTCCTTTAGTGGTGAAATGACTATGTTTTCCTATGTTATGTGTGTAAATTATCTCTGTTAAAAACATCTATCTGCCTCAGCTTCCATGTGAAGAACCATTGTCACTAAGACTACTGATTGTTGACTCCATAAGCCCAATGGTAGCAAGCCTTCACTTTTCAACCTGCAATCATACAAAAACAAGTTACAATTCATAGAGTTATCCATCTAGTACTATCCTTATTCAAAATCATAAACCCCCTTTGAGAGAACCCTCTCAAACCGAAGAGGCTAATCTTCAATTAGAAGTGGTTTGAAAGAGTTACATTGAGTTGATTTATGAGCATCCAATCAAGATCAATTTGGTGATAACACCTCCATTTCCCATTGCTAAGAATGTAGGCATTGTAGAGCGTTGGGAAACCTACTGCTTCACTGGTTGATCACTCCAGTGATGAGAAATGTGGGAGCCTTCACCATGTAGAAATCCTTTAGGGGATTCTTTGTGTCTATCCATCCTCATCTCCTTTATTTCTCTTGCAATGTCTTGCATAGTTAGAAGAAGAAGCTTAGGAAACTCCTTCTCCTCATCTCCTCCTAATAAAGGGGTTTTACCCTTGTCTTCTCTATCATCTGTATAATCATACTTCCAGTTTCTTCTGAGATACTTCTTCTCTCTATCTGTGAGAGTATCTCCTTCTTCTGATGACATATTGGCTTAAGATGCACAAGATGAGCCAAGATTATGCTTTGATACCACTATAATATTCCCAAATGGGGAAAGTAGGAATATAGTGCATAAACATAGAAATAGCAGTGTTTAACATCGCATCAAAATATGAGACCCATATGGAGCCTTTTCATTCATCATAACAGCAGCAAAATAGTACAAAATAATGGGGCACAAACCATACAACATGAACTAACATGCCTCCAATGTGTAAATCCCTCAAGAATGAGGTTTTGCTACTATATCAAAATGCCAGAAGACCGCTACAGCGCAGTCATAGGAGAAATGCTACAACATATGAATACAAAAAAGATGGAATGGATGATATATTCCTCAAAATATAATGCACATGGAGATCAAGGCTCTATACAACCTCCAACAAAGAACCCAAGAGGGTTTTCAGAAATACACCAATATACAAGAAATGAACCAAAGCCTTAGGGCTAAAGATTCACTGCAACAATATAACTGGATAGATGTGGCTCAGCTGATGTAGCAATAAATGTAGCCTCCTCCAATAGACTCTCTAGATGAAAGGTTGATCCCTTGACTAGAAAACCTCCTTCCCAAATGGTGTACTGAAACCACCCCTACAACTCCTCCCTAAAATAACGCAGTCAAAGACTGAAACTGCACTGTAGGGGAAAATGATAGTGTGGCCTAATGCCAAATGCTTCAATAAGTCTCAAAGGCCTTCCTTACTAGCCTCACAATGGAAGGAAACCTTCCTCCACTGAAATCTAGATCAGAAATCACCCAAATGTATTCTCCACTTCTGCAACCTACAACACAGCACAACCCTCTGCAAAAACTATGTTGTAGATGAATGATGGAGCTTGGCCTGATGCCGAAATGTGGAAATGTAGTGCATAAACTTTTCCTAAGTAGGCACTCGAAGTCCCTCGAGGATGAAGGTGGGATTTCTTCTCGAGAACACCCTGTGCTAAACAGCACTGCAATCTTAGCTAAACAGTTGAAGAGAGCAAACAAGTCTTAATATACCATATCAAAATGATAATCAACAACATATCCTCTATGGCTGTCATCCCCTTCCTTATATAAGTGGTGAGCTTTCTCACCCTTGGCCCCACTCATTAAAGCCACTACTTCCATGCATGGATTCTCCCTCCAAAACTGTGTTGTCCCACAATGAATGCCACTCCTCCATAATAGCGCTGTTGATTTGGTCAAAGTTGACCTAGTCCATGTGCTCCAACCCCTTTTCACACATAAGGGTGCTTTATTAAGCCACTAAAGTGATCTCCATTCACATTAGCAGTGATTTTATTCCTACTAAGGATATTTATGGGTCTCCATACCCTCTTATTTAGCAAACAAAGAAGCAAAAACAAAATTTAATCTTCTAACTAGCTTATGGAAAATTGGGAATATTACAGTCATGCCAATCCATCAATATCATCCATTTCCAACATCCACCCATAATTTCCAAATTTTTTTCATTCATTTCCTCGTTGTCCTAAAATTCTACAGGAAGTTATGTTTTTGCTACAGGAAGTCCAAAATACACAGAGCATAAATTTTTTTTTTATAATTTCTTGAAAATCATGCATCCATTGGCCAAGATGCTTCATGGGAAGATTCATATAGATGATGATAATATTCTCAAGCAATTTCAGCAAATTCTAGTGAATACATTTTGAGAATTCAACCTCCAACACCTACAACCATTTTTATTTTTTCTCGATATTCGTGCACCCAATGGCTAGGATTTTTTGTGGGGAGGTTCATATGGATGGTAGAAACATGCTCAAAACATTTTAGGTCAATCCAGTCTATTGTTTGAGATTTATGGATAAAACAAGTCCGCTATAAGAGATTGTCTCTGTGCTGCTATAGGAAGTTCCTCAGGTGCTACATGAAGTTACAGTGAGCTACAGGAGGGTGGATCGAAGGAAAATAATAGTCACCAAGGGCCTTGTGATGTCAAAAATTTCATGGGGAGAGCCTTTCCACCATTTCATACCACCCTCTCATCACTCCTCCACCAAATATTTTTCACTCAAACCCTACACTCGGTCACCTCTGTAAAATATTTTTTCTGAAAAAAAATAAATAAACAAAAAACAAAAAACAAATTTCCTTCACTCCATTTTTCCAAGGTTGCACTACTTCCTCATCATCCTAGCATCATCCTTCCATTACCCTAGGACCTCTCCACACTCTCCCTCATCACCCATGAAAATATAGAGTCCAAAACAAGCAAAACAAAAGGCTGCTACAGGAAGAAGCAACTTCCTGTAGCAAGCCCGGTGTAAGCACCAGAAAGGCCTTGAAGTTATTTTTTATCATCCATGGAGATATGGAATAATTATGAGGTGACTCTAAAGACAAAAATGACACTCCAAGAAGGATTTTTCACCAACAAACATATACTCAAAGACTCAAAAATACACCTACACACACACATCAAAGTTATCAGTCAAGCACATTTTAAGAGAAAATTTCAGAGCAAAGCGAATGCATAGAGCAACGAGCACAAGAAGATGACACCTCAAGAATCCAACATATCATCCATTACCTTTGTTCAGAAGTAGCATGCATCCATCAAAGGATCAACACATGAGAAAGCAACATCTAACAACAGGATCATCAGTAGTAGCTTCAGAACCACCAAAGGAAACTTCAACAGTCATATCAGCAGCCTCCACAACTACAACAACATCCTGCACAGAATAAAGACTGTCATGGTAAGGCACTAGTATGAAACTCTCTAACCTCACCCTTCAAAACTATTATAGCTTAAGAAAATATTAGAAGTGTGAGAAGGAACGGTTTTTCATAGCCAAAATGAGTAACAGAAAAACCTCAATCTTATCTAGTAGATAACTTCACCTCTCCACCAACACACCCACTTGTGCGGGAGAGGAACAAGAAAAAAAAGTGAATAGGACTACATAAAGTGGGTTGGAGGATAAGGAGTGTGAAAGGGTAAGTTATGGCCAACTCAATTAACTCAATGCACTTTGAGCTTATTTTGCATGCAATGAAAAAAGAGAGAAAATTTTGAAAAAAGAAAAAGAATAGAAAAATAAAAATAAAATAATAAAAAGGTAGATCCATCACCTCTTGGCATCCAAGGAATATCTTCTATGGGATTCGAGCTGGTTGCTACAGGCGAAATAGAGCTTCTACAAAACAACAAATTTGCTACAGGAAGTTTCTACACGAAGAAAATATTTGCTACATGAAGGACATTTTGCTACATGAAGGAAAAAGTTGCCACAAGAGATATAAATATTGCTATAGGAAGTTAATAGAGGGTTGTAAGAAAAAAAAATTGCTACTAGGGTGTTGGACAATGATTAATTAATTTCTAAAAGGTACAAAGAAAAAAAATAGAGCTGCAAAGGATTTGCTACAGGCAGTTTGGGCTACATAATGGTAAATTCACCAAGGGTGAAAGGTATCCAAGTTAGTAGATTGGTTTCACAACAATCATTTATTTTTCTTTAGGTTATTTATCATCATTTCATTCTCTATAAGAAGATAGTGCTATGTGTTAAGTGTTTTCAATTTTAGAATTTAATGAGCAAAGAGAATTTAGATTGCTATTCAAGGGTGTTCATAAAAATTTTATGGATAGTATGATGTGTCATGGAAAAGAATCCAAAATTCACCCCTGCAATTGAAAACTAAGGCCACCATTGTCAAAATTATTCATTTTTCAAAGTTGCCCACCAGAATGCTTGTTTTTTCCTTGAGAGAAGTTTTACAAAGGCTGGAAGGAAAATACATTGGGGGGAACTTCAGTGTGTGTTGTGGGAGGTATCAAGGACACATAAACTCCTATAAATTAAAAACTGAGTGGTAAAATCAAGACCCTATATTTTCACAGAATTCAGTCTGCAAATATGGGGGGGGGGGGGGGATTTAACAAGGAAAAACCCATCAACATAGAGATAATTCATCAACATCTTGAAGTGATTACCATTTTCTAAAATTGCAATGAGATGGTATTCTTTGAAAGGGTAAGGGAGTATGATGATGAGATTTCACTTGAGGTTGCAATCATTTTAGAGGATCCAAGTGGCCAAGAATATGAACCAAAAGCAAGGTGTTACCATAAAAAATAGAACCCATTACAGTTGAAGAATCACATGAGAGAAAGAAGCAACCTGAATCTACATTAGGACTTCCTTGGGAAACTGAGATAGGGAATAAATGCAAATAGAAAAGTAGAAAAGCAGCAGGAAGAGAAACACATGAACCAACAAACAAAGAATGAAATAGGCCAACATACATGAAGAACCACAAGGCAAGGAGGATGAATAGGTTGCTTAGAGGATGAGAAACAATTTCAGTAAGGGGGTATGATGAGAATCTAAATTAGACACAAATTAAGGCACATATAACCTTTCTTAGGCACACAAATGTTATATTAAATCTATACTTCTACACTTAATAATTTGTTTTAGCTTTAATATGTTCTAAGGAAGGTTTAGAGATAATTGCATATTTGTACCTAATATTATTTATTTTTTAATAATATTGTGAGAATAATGGGATTATTATGAAGATTTGGAGGAGGAGATAATATAGGGACTTTCTCCCTATTACATAAGGATCAATATTGGAGAATAAAAGAAAAAAATACCATGAAATTATTGAAAATTTTTGGAGCTCCAATGATTGAGAAAATCTAGGAATTTGTTATGTGTCATTTAATGCAGATTCCTAGTGTTGGGAACCAGATCCACTATTTGAGGGATTTTGAAGGGGGAAACTTCCTCCTTTCAAGGAGAATTCTTCCTCATCATTTTTTATAAGTACCAATTCGAATTTTCCTCTAGGGGAATGTATTGTTTAGTCTTATTGTGGAGAAAACTTATTTTTTGCAGCTCCACTTTGATTTCTAGCAGGGATGTACTTGGAATGGTTCAAATAATGAAGTTTGATGTCATTTTTAGCTTCTAGAGCATGGTTTATTTCATAGGAATCTGAGTCTCCTTGGGCTTGGCCATCCCAGGAGCCTCAGATACCTCTTGCACAATTTCTTTATGTTATTTTTACTTCTTATTCACATGCATCTCTTATTCTTGTTTTGTCTATTTATGTATTTAGTATTGATGCTTTTCTTGTTGTAGGATTGAGTTAAATGATTGAAGTGAGTTATTTTGAAGATTATTTACAGACTCACAATAATTATTCATCCTTATAATAACTTTGGAATATCATCTTCATCATTGGGCTACTTGGATTTGGTTACTAGTTAACGAATATAGGATTTCTGAAAATGCCTTGTAGCAAAATACTAGTAATTTTATGATATTGTTTATAATGGGTTAATAAGATTAATTTGAGTTGATTCCACTAGTATTAGGTCATAAAAATAGTCAAGTTAATAACAAAATTCACCCCATTTCATTTTCACTTGATTAGGTTAGGCATTTGATAGGTTAACTAGCTCACTAGTTCTTGAATTTCCATTTTTTAGAGTAGTAATTTTCTGTTATTTTTTAGCACGTGTTAACATGGGTATTTTGGAGTGATTCCACTTGGAATGGAAACCTAAGACATCATAATTAATAAAAAATATTCCCCCATCCCACTTTTATTTGATTTACTTAGTCATTTGGTGATTTATCTCCTAAACATGGGTTCTTGTAGCAAAAACAGAACTTCCTGTAGCATTCTTGTAGAAAATGCAAAGTTAGGTATATTTGGAGAAGATGGGGATTCAAATGCAGAGGAAAAATAAGAAGGCGGATCGAAATATCAAGAATACACAAAGAACCAACTGAAGAAAGAACCTAGAAAAGATCAACCCAATTCGAGTGCTATGAATCAAACCTTGTTCAAAGTGGAAGCAAAAGTCGATATCAAGTTGTACCATGACGAGATAAATGCTCTGAAGCTAAACCATTGGTTGCAACAACTTGAAGTTTATTTTAGTGTCCATCATATTGAGGAAGGGAAAAATATTTCATTTTCATGGTTGAAATTGGAGGGCTATGCACTAACTTGGTGGGAGAGCCACACAGAAACCCATAGGTTAGAGGGTGTACTTCCAGTGACCAAGTGGGAGGGTTTCAAAACCCTCATTAAAACATAATATTATCCCATCAAGTACGTGGAGGACCAGTGGATCTGGTGGCATTATTTTAGGAAAATTTCAGGCCAAAGCATGCAAGAGTACACCACAAAATTCAGAAAGATGGTTATAATGTTGGGTATCTCTCCAAAGAACCTGGATGTAATCCTCAAGTGATTGTGGGGTCGGCATCGCCATCTGTGTGAGCAAGTGATGTTTCTCAAGCCCAAATAGGTGGAGGAGGCTTTTGTACATGGACAATACCTGGAGAATATAGGCCTAAAAATAGCGTAATTAAGTGGATCGAATCAGAAGGAGCAACGAGACACTTCTAAGGAGGGGATGAAGAAGCGAAAAGGGGGAAAAGATAAAAAGACGGCAGCCACAACACATCGGTACAAAGATCCTAGAAACCATTGAAATCACCGCAACATTTATGGACATACAGAGTAGAAGCGATGGAAGTTGCATTTAGAGCTAAACCCGAAGAACAAGAAGAAAGATAATAAGAAGAAGAATATCATGGTTATTGATTCAAGAAAAAAAGTTGAAAGTAGCTCCGGCATGGATGAGAATATTTTCTGTACATTAATATAGAAGGAGGTGAATCTAAGAAGGCTACAGCAACATGAAGAGAAATAAATGACCAAACTATTCCATATAAATATATAGGTCAAGAAGACAAATATTGATGCTTTCTTTGACTCAGGATTGTAGGAAATTTTCATTGCAGCAGAGATGGTCAATACATTGGGGTTGGAATTTTGTGATCATCCAATCCCATACCTATTGGGATGGGTAAAAAAGGATGAGAGATGAAGGTAACAAAAAAGTGTAGAATTAGATTTTCTACCAGTGATGATTTTATTGACGAAGTGGATTCAATGTCATTCCCCTTGATGTATGTGGAACCAACCAATACCGACTCATCAAGTATGGAAATAATTCATCATCAATGCACACAAAGGCAAGTCAAAAATTGCACTAGTAAGTGCTAACCAAGCCAAGAAATTGAGCAGTTCCAGCAAGAAGTTTGTTTTATTGTTTTTACGAGAAATTCAGTTTGAAGAGGATTCAATAAGAGGCAAGGCATCCCTGTAGGGATGTACTAAGAAACATAAACAACAATTGGAGGAGTTGTTACAGGCATACAAGGATGTGTTCCGAGAGCCTAAAGGGTAACTATTGGGTGATTTAATCATGAGTTAAATCCATTTCATTTAATTTTCAACCCTAGGTTTCGTAAACTGACGAGGTATTCCTATACTATATGTACTAGGTGGTTATCCAAATCAAACCAAATATAAAGAAATTGAAATCACACTTTCATGAAATTGAAATCACTCTTGCGGAATTGAAATCACACCACACTTGCATAAATAAAATGACACCACACTTGCATAATTGAAATCACACCACGCTTGCATAATTGAAATCACTCTACGCTTAAAGGAAAAGGGCACTTGCATAATTGAAAACACACCATGCTTGCATATTTGAAATCACAATGCTTAAAGGAAAATCACACTTGCATAAAATAAAAATACGCTTGCTGAAAAGAAATGAAGTAACAAAACTATACTATGTTACCAATATGTACAAAGATGTGAAAACTGTGGTTGATGGGGGCCCTCCATGCCTTAGCAAGCACATTGACAACTATCACATCTTGGAGATCAAAGTGGCAGTATATTTCATAAAATGAAGTTACAAGATATTACAAAAATTATCTCTCCTCACTTTACAAATCACATCTCGAATGGAACTTAGAACCTCCAACTATCAGCTAGCCACTAGCTACCTCTAATCTCTAACAACTAACAATTAACAACTGACTACACAACCTACATTTTACCACCCTTTATATGAAGGGTGCACTCTTATTTATACAAAAATTGAGGATAACTATACAATAAATACAAATCCTCAAATCTCTCCTAAATCCACATTTATCTCTTCTAGTTACAACCAATCTCCTAAGAATGTAATCTACATATCCTCTCAAAGTTCTCTTATCCATGATTTTTTCTCCTTTTAATGTGCATAATTAATGATCCACATCCTCTAGAAATATTCCAAAAATATTTATGAGTTGGAATTTGAAACTCGAATTTGTGGTTGGATGGCCAAATAAGACCCTTCTAGAATCTCCAAGTAGGCCTATAATATCACAAAACTCATAACAATTATATATATATATATATATATATATATATATATATATATATATATATATATATATATATATATATATGAAAACATGTTAATTTCCTAATATTTAATCACAAATTCACTTAAAATACTTAAAATTAATGACTTGGAAAATGTTAATGTTAAACCCATATGATAATGAAAAAGGTTACTTAATGTAAGGTTATGGGGCTATAGAGTTACAAAATTAGGGTAAAATGATGGAAATGAAGGTGAAAGTGACTGACATTTTGGAGGCACAACATACCCACCAACTGAAGATATTTCATGTCTTCATGCAACTATTGCCATATGTATTCATGAGATTGGAAACTCAGTCCTTCATGCAACAAGAAATGCGCAGTCAACATTTGAAGAGAAGGAATGCTCTTAGGTCTAAATAACTCAAGCCAATCAGTATGAGGGGCAATGGAGAGGGAAAAAAATTACATTTTTTCACAAGGTTGAGTTATATTTTTCTTTGAAAGATACCTCGTGAACCTTACCACGTGATTATCTACGGAATGTGGATCCCCATCATCTGCGGCATATTCTTCATGGATTTCGATGAGGGATATCTCAGGATCCTTGTCATATCTATGGTAGGAAAGAATGTGTTCAACATGTTTTTGGGTCCTTGATGACATGGGAGTCGCCAGGGTGAATGAAATTTCCTTGAAAAATTCTTGCTTCACGCTACAAGCATTGACCTTAGAGATCAATGAAGAACTAGGGCTTCATTCTTCCAATGGAACTGCTACTAGTCTACAATTATCACTCTAGTATTAACTGCATCATCTGACACTGACCCATACTACTACTAAACACTATGGGCCCTTTTAGCCAGGTATTTATTCATGAGGTGGAATCCTCAAGGACCCTTCCCAATCTCTGTCGCTCTCTATGGCTACAACTCCAAGTCACCCCACCTCACTCTTGCAGGTATGGATGCCATCATTGTGAACTCTTTCTCCAACCTGGAGGATAGCCTATCTATCTTAGCATGTGTTGTTTCCTAGTCTTGCTTCTCATGCTTGTCCTTATTTCTGAGAGGACACTGGGTATTGCAGTGGAAAAACTCGCCACACTTGAAGCACTTGACCTTAGATAGGTCTTTTTGCACTCAATTTGTCAAAGTTCCAAGGAAGCAGAAATGCCAATTTTTTTTCAACAAGATCAGGTCATCTATTAGCAATAGACATGTCATTGTAAACCAATTTTACAAGTTATGTAATGTAAATTATTCTAGTAAGACCTTGATTATATGTAACAACCTAGGTAAGCTTATTATTTTGGTGAAAGTTTCATCCTAGGAGGTTTTTCATCTCACTAACTCATGTTTTTTTCTAAATAAAGATGGTCGGCAGAGTTTTTCCCTCTAGCCTCACCCCAAAGTTAGGGTGGAATTCTTTGTCAAAGTCTTAGGTGATTCCTAATGTTCTAGTCCAGTCTAATGTAAAAGTGATTTGGGAATAGTTTAAGCTAGTTGGCTAAATTATTTTGTTACAAATCACTTGGTCTACTAGATCATATTGTGTCATTGAATTGGGTATATGTCTTGAGGATCTAAGCCAAATGCGCATTCCCCCTTTAAGGGTTGTAAATGTAAAAAAATTATGTATTAGAGGGTGGAAAAATTTTAAATACACTCGTGTAAATTAATTACTTTTTCTGGCAAAATAAAATTAAATCATAAGCCAGAAAATTAATTAATTAGTGTCAAAATTAAGTTGTCTTAGGAAAATTAATTCACCAAGTGGAAAAATCCATGGGTCCTAAAAGAATCAATTTTTAAAGGTCCTCTACCAAGAAAATATTGTATATTTTAAGAAAAATTGGACGTTAAGTCAAAGTCAAATTTTGAGGAAATTAGCCCAAAATAATTAATTTTGATCTAATAAAAATGGAATTAAATGACAAATTCGAAAATTCCTCAAAAATAAAAAATCAAGGGCCAAGATTAAAAGATGATCAATTATTTTTCAGCAACCAAGATTATTTCGACAATGAACAAAGAAACTATCTGTTATTTTCAACTTGGAGGATTAATCTATAAATTAGAGTCATTTGAGTCTCTAGCATATGATCTTTGGCTAGAAAATTGTTGTTGAAGCATCTTTCTAACACTATTGTCCTGCTAGGAACTATTTTTTCTATCATAATAAATACTTTGGGATGCAATTCAAGGTGTTCGTGCTTATTGATTTGTGGTATGTACTAACTATGGGCATTCCTATGTTGTGTTGAATATTGGTATGGTCTGTTTTTCATTAGATGGAGATAAAATCATACTATTGAAAGTTTTGGGCTAATATTAGGTGGTTTGATTCCCCATGTGATTAACATATTACTTTTGAGATAAATACATAGTGTTTGCAGGTACTTCAATCCTTGGCCTCCAAGTTCACAAACTTGAGCACAAATTATTGTCGCTTGGATCCCGAATATTTTTGTGGTGGATTAAATCTTCACTAAGGCTATGATGCAAGAGCATTAAGGTAGAGCCAGCAATGTGACAAGTTGGTCACATGTTGTGGCTTGGAAAGAGGATCAGCAGTCCAAGAATTTGAAGATTTTATATATTTTTTTAAGTATTTTGTTTAATTTAATGTGGGCTAACTCAGCCACTGTAATTTGCAGAATAAAAGAATGGTTAAATTAGGATTATTTAAGTTTTTAGTTGAATAAATTGTTTTGAAACCGATTGACAGTTTCTGAACCATATGGGGATTTTGGGGTAAGGGATAAAAATGAACCAAATCCACCATTGTGGGGTTCTTCCATCGATAGCGAGAAAGGAGAGAATAGAGGAGCAGAAGTAAATGTAAAATCCAACCATCTGAGGGCTTGGATCTGCATTTTCTATTTTCCAAATAATTTCCAAGTGTTTTGTGTTGGATTGGAATCTCTGTTTTGGAACAGTATTTTATTTCCAAGATTAATCCAAATGTTTTGTGCTTTGATCGGGCTCCTTGTTTCTAAATTAATTATTTGAATCTCTGTTGAAACCAAATACCTGTATTTGAGACGCACAACAAGAATACAAATCAGATTTGTAGGCACGGCGGGTCTATAGACCTTGCATACTCTTTGTTGAATGTAATATTGTGTTGACTATAGAGCATATATCAATCGGATTTGCAGGCGCGACAAGGGTCATTGGATCCAACCGACCAACAGTGGAAGATCACATCGTAGGCGAAGAGACATCGCACATCGTATAGAATAGCGGTTAAGATATTTCGCAAGTTAAGTTTAATTACTTGTGATGTGAAGTGGTGTGGAGAGTGAGTTGCTTGGGTCGTCGGATCCAGCAAAAGCCAACGGTGGATATTGAAGCGGCGATCGCACATCGCAAAGTTTAGGTGTTAGTGCTAAGGACCATCACGGGGTAAGTTTAAAATTCTGCGATGCGAAGTGGAGGACATGTGTCATCGCAATGTAAAATCATAAGTTGCAGGGAATAGACTTTAACGTGTTAAGTTAATGTGTATTTTGTGCGAAGTGCAATCACATGTTGATTGGTCAAGACTTGTGTGGGTCCCTTCGAAAGGAACTTCTGCAGGTTCGCATTTTTGTTTGGTTTATGCGATGGTTTGGGTTAGTTGTTTAGGTTTGCATATGTTATAAAAACTCTGTTGTTAATTGCGCAAGTATGTATGTTGATAACTTCCAAGGATTTAACTCTGTTACACAGTAAGGGGATTTTGTGAGGAGTTTAAAAACTCAATTCCGCAGTGTACTTTTAAATTATTGCAGCGGGTCTGCATCAATTGGTATCAGAGAAAGTTTTCTTCATAAGTGAAGATGGAAGTAGGAAGAAGAGGTCGAGGAAGAGCTTAAGCAAGGAGAAGAGGTCGAGGAAGAGCTACAAGGGGTGCAGCAGAAGAATAACTATTCGAATAAATTAGAGTGTTGTCAACACGTTTGGAAATAGTAGATGCAGGAAGACGTAGGGACAATAAAGGTGGAGATGACAGTGAAGATGAGGAGCCAGAGGCACAAATATATGAGCCGAAGAATGAGCCACCAGAAATCAGATTACTGAAATCTGTTTTGACGGCTAGCAGCAAGCCAAAACTAGAGATCTCCAATTATGATGTCATTTTATCCATAGAAGCATTGTTGAACTAGATAAGTGAGTTAGATAAATACTTCGAGAATGAATAAATTAGTGAGGACAAGAAAATCAGATTTGTTGTCACTAAGTTGAAAGGACACGTCGCACTGTGGTGGGACAGTGTGCAGGCAGAAATGTGAAGACTGAACAAGCCATTGATCAAGAGTTGGGAAAGGATGATTGCAAAGATGAAAAGCAAGTGCATGCCTAAAGATTACCAAATTTCCCTTTACAGACAAGTGCAGAACCTGAGACAAAGGACAATGACTGTAAAGGAATACACAGAAGAGTTCTATAAATTGAACTTGAGGGCTAGGTATGTTGAAGATACCCCTGAGAAGATAGCCATATTTTTTAATGGTATACGGATGGAAATATTGGATAAAATTAGTATATTCTTTCCCCAAAAACTATAAAGGAGGCATACCAGTGTGCTTTGAAGGCGGAAGAAAATATTGCCAGGAAGTAGAATGCAAGAAGAGGACATGGATCCGGTAGAGGAAGAGGACATTCCTATGGAAAAGGTAGCACTTCCAACAGTAATGAAGAAGGCAATAGTTCAAAGACTTTGGGACAGACTGAGAAGGAAGGTAACACTAGAGGTGGAAGTCCATACCAACGAGGAAGAGGTAATGGCAGAGGCAGAGGAAATTCCTACTAGTGTTACAAGTTCACAAATGGGGACATATGTCTTATGAATGTCTTGAAAATGAACCAGTTGGATGTTGGGTTTGTGTTATACTCTTTCCACGACTAATCACGTGCAAGGGGGTAACAGGGGGGTCACAAGCGGGGTGGTAGCCCCCCTTGTCGGGGTCTGGGGTAGCGCCCCGGAAAAAAAAATAAAAAAAAAAATAAAAAAAAAATAAAAAATAAAAATAAAAATTGGTCTTTATTTTTTGGTGGGCGGACCCGCCTATGGTTTTGTGCATGGGTTTGCACATGGTTTTGGGGCATGATGGTTTTCGGCCCCTGGTATTTTGTAGATCCGGTCAAGGGAACTACGGTTATGTTCTAATCCAGGGTTAATGGATTGGGGTTTATGTATGCTTCGGCATGTATATATATGTGTTGTAACACTAAAAGGAATATAATGAAAAATCAAGCTGGTCATCCCGATTTGGGATCCAGGGGAAAATATTTGTGTTTATCTATTTTATGTTTTATGCTCTCGCTATTGTTTATTTTAAAGATTCGTTTTACGAATAATTTTTATACATGATTCGGCTTCATTTGAGTATGATCAGTTTAGAAGCTGAGAGGGCCTTTCTTTGCTAAGGGGTTTTTGCTCGGGCCTGAGGTAGACCATGTTCAGTGGGAGATCTGTGGGATCGATTCTTGTGGTGAAAGAAGATGGCGAGTGGCGGGAAGATAGAGATCGAGAAATTTAATGGTCAGAGTTTTGAGTTGCGGAAGCTCAAGATGGAGGATCTGCTGGTGGATAAGGACTAGTGTATCGTGGTAGATCCGAGTACTAAACCAACAACAATGTCAGATGAAGACTGGAAGAAACTGGATCAGAAGGCAAAGAGCACAATACGATTGTGTGTCTCAGATTCAGTATTGTTGAATGTATCTGGGGAAGCTACGGTGAAGACCTTGTGGGACAAGCTAGGGAAATTGTACCAATCTAAGTCTCTGGTGAATAAATTGTTCCTGCGGAAAAAGCTGTATAGCCTGAGGATGAAGGATGGAGACTCGGTGACAAAGCATCTGAATTCCTTCAATACTGTGGTAAGCCAGCTATCATCTATTGATATTAAAATCTCAGATGAAGATAAGTGCATCAGTTTGTTATGTTCTCTGCCAGATTCGTGGGACAGTCTGGTTATTGCAATAGCTAGCAATACAACTACCTTGAATTTTGATGACATTGTCTCAGCCTTGCTGTCAGAGGAAATGAGATGGAGAAATATGGAGGGTCAGAATGGTGATGCCTTATCTGTGCGAGGAAGGTCCCAGAATAGAAACAAGAATAAGGTTTCGAGTGGGAGATCTAAATCTCGTGGAAAGTATGTAAAGGTGTGCATGTTGAGATTGCAACAAGATGATGAGCTTAGTGGAAAGGAGTCGCCTTCACTAAGTGGGCCCGCAGGCTATTTTTGGCGCAAAGTCTATTTTTAGACTATGTCTATTTTTAGACATATGGATCATGTTCTATGAGTTGCAGGATGTTATTTGTGGATGGTTGGTCAAGTCGGAAAAAAATAGATGGACTTCTATTTTTAGACATACTGGGCGGAATCTATTTTTAGATTGCCAGTCTAAAAATAGATATGTCAAATATTATTAGCTCTTAATAATATTTGGACTCTAAACATTATCTTATCCTCTTAGAGCACTTCAGTTAAGTGCACAGAAGTGGCACATGCAGCTGACAGAAGGAATTACGCTATTCCTGAGGGTCAAGTGGAGCTATTGCATGGAGACTTCAGTTAGAACTCAGGTGACAGAGTTTGGTGGAGTTGATTGAGGAAGTTAGTGGAGTTGTATTCAGTTTAACTCAATTAAACATAGTTGAGCTAGTTGTATCTAGTCTAACTGATTGATACACTAGTGAGAGTGGTGTGAATTAATTATTAATTAATTCACTAATTATTAACTCATAAGTCAACTAAAGAATACATCAGTTAACTTCAGTGCATGGACAGTTTAAGTGGAGACCAGTGGAGAGGTAGGTGAAAGAGCAATGTAACTATCAGTTGTGACTATACAGGTGCATGAGTTTGCACCACACATTGATGGAGATGCCAATGAGGATTGCGCAGTTCATACCAGAGGGATTCAAACTTAGATTGGGCCATTATTCATCTTGGATTGCGCAGTAGAGGCAGGCTAACAGATGGAGCAGATTGGAGCATGTGTTTTGCTAGATCTGAGCTTGTGTAGTGTGTAACAATTGGAGATTGTACTAAAAGCTTGTGAGGAGTTTGTACAATGATTGTTACATGATCTCTATCATTATAATATACAGATATTTGGGGGTTTTTAGCTTTAAGCTTTCCCATAACTACTAAGTTTATATGTGTGATTGTTTATGGTTTTAATGTGCGCATGCGATTGTTTATATTTCCTCAAATTGATGATCAATAGTAGAAGAGGTTATGTATTATGCATGAAGCTCAAATAGTGTGTGATCAGGATAATTTCGGTGAATAATTTATTAGTTATTCAAATTTCTACATGTGGAAAGGAAGGGCACTACGAGAAGGACTGCAGATCTAAATCTCCTGAGAAAGGAAAGGGATCTGATGATTCTACTTCTGCAGAGGCAAAAACCACCTCGGATGAAGGTGGAGATGTGTATTTTGCTTCTTCTTCAAATACACATGTAGATCATAAGTCATAGTTGATTGACTCGGGTGCATCCTTTCACTTCACTCCCCATGGGGAGTGGTTCTGCGAGTATGAGAAATATGATGGCGGTGATGTCTTCTTAGGTGATGATAGGAAGGCCAGAATTGTCGGACGTGGAAAATTCAAGCTGAAGCTGCAAGGTGGAAGGATTAGAACACTTCCCGGTGTTCTGCACATTCCTGCATTGGCCAAAAATCTGATTTCTGTAAGCAAGATGGATGATGCAGGTGTAAAAACAGTGTTCGAGAAAGATACCTATAAGATGGTTCGAGGAGCACTGGTATTAATGCGGGGATTTTGGATTGGAACTCTATACAAGCTTCAAGGGAAGCATTGTTATTGATGGGTGCAACAGTTCTGTGGTTCCCAAAAGCAGAGCGGAAAGTCTAGCGGTATCTAGAGAAAAGACCATGCTATGGCATCAAAGGCTTGGACATATTGGAGAGAAGGGCCTTCGGATACTTCATGGAAATGGTATCATAGAAGGTGTTGGGGTTCCTATGTTTTGGCAGATTTGGCAATACCAAAAGATAAGATAACATCAAACCACTTTTGGATCCTAGGATCTAGCCCTCCTAGATCCGGAGAGGGATCTCTCCATAAAAACAAAGAATGATATATATTTGAAATCTCAAAATGAGGTATTAGGCTAGGTATGAGGCACGAAGGGGGGTTTAAAATGATTTGGTTGGTTGCTGGGTTGAGTCGGAGATCATTAACTGAGAATGTTATGGAAGGAAGGGAGCAAAGCAGCAGGATATTTCGAAAAAAGAGGATAGATTAGGAATGTGCCATCCATTAGGCTATGGAGTCATGAAAGGAGATTACTTGCAAAAAAATTAGCCAAGGCTTTCATAAGGCAAGTCATCTATACAAAAGGATATTTTAGATAGATGGTAGAATGGAACAATAAATAGTGAAGGTGAAAGAAGGAAAGAAACCCAATTGCAGTATGGAGATCAGGTCAGATGTCATTTAAATCCAGACCTGCTTTGACATACTCAGAGGCAACTCTTAATGAAGACACAAAGGGCATCTTTAAGATCAGGTTAGAGGTCATTTAACTCTAGGCCTGCTTCAGCATATTCCAAGAGAAAAACAGAGTTAAGATTTGACACAGAACTAGGCCTAAGATCACAGAAGGACTTTTAACCTTCAATGCTTTGACACAAGCTCCAAGGGATCTTAGAAACACCAATCTGTTGGAAAAGGACCCCAGTGGACAGGGCTTACACTAAATCCCTGGTATCCCAATTCTTCCAGCTTAAACCCAACCAGAACATCTAAGCAACAAACTCCAAATTCATACATTAGCTAGCAGCGAATAACAGCTACTACACTGGTTAAATTATCTGAATTTGTTCTCAGATATACATTGAGAAGAAAACATCAAGAAAAGAAGAGCAGTGGGAATTAGGGTACCAAACAGGGGTATATCCTAAGTCTGATTTACTGATTCTTATCGGAGAAATAAATGGACAGCATAAATAATGAAATAATACAATGAAATAAGAGAAACATCACCCGTAATATAGACCAAGATCCTGTGAAATTTTCTTGATTAATTGATGTGAAAAACCAGTCACATACACTGAGCTCAATGGTTGTTTACAGTCCAAACTTTCTCCTCCCAGCCTACTACATTACAAACTACTATGCTACCCTCCCCCAAAACTATTTTAACAGCTAAAAGAATCCCTCTAACAGCAACTACAACAACGCAACCCTTTACAATGTGTTCTTCGGGGGTTCTTATAGGAGAAATGAATAGCAGGAGTAGATGTACATTTAATTGGTTCATTAAGACAGAGTGGGGGGAAGTGTTCATGCCCATACTACTTAATGTTTCTTCGTTGACTGTGTGTATCTTGTATTCTGGTTCAGAGGTCTCTGTCAGGTCAATATTGACCTCGGATGTGTTCTTGAAGTCCTTCTGGCTGTTTGGAACTCTGCGCTGCCTTCTGGAATTAGTGACCTGGATTGAAGGGTCTGCAGGTTTCTCCATACCTCCATAACTGTTGTATGACAGTCTTAAAGAAGCTTCTGTCAGTGTAACATATTTAAGGGCTCGAGGATGCATGGAGACTTCTATAGGAAGATGTACTCTCTAAGAAAATGTACTGCTGATGCTGAAAGCAGATATGGCTTGTTTCATGTGCTCTTTAATCTTCAAACTACGTATTTTCCTTTGATCATGGGATTAGGTGTTAAATATTCAATTAATAGGCCCGAACCCCTCTAATACATTTTTGATGTTTCATTCGGCCGCCGCTATAATGGCCTCTCTGTGTTCTAAATCACAGTGACTACGATTACGAAAAACAGAGTGAGTTTGCCACTCTATGAGACCCTGCACAATAAAATAAACTAATTATGAAATCTAGGGGGTGGCGGAAGAAATGTTGTAAATTCCTGTGGAGTCGGTGGTGGAAATGGTGAATGTGGTGAAAATGGGAAAAAACGTTGCAAAATGGTGGAAGGGGTGAACTGATGAAGATTTGAAGCAGAAGGGGTCGCAAACCGTCCGATCAGGTATGGGAATGATAATCAATGGCCAGGATCAACGAAGGAGATGCTAATACGAGGTCAGGCGGAGCAATAACAATTAGTGTAAAACCCAAGGCTTTAAGTTTTTGGGCGAATACACAGAATAACATAGGAAATGAATGAAATGGAGACCATGGTGTGGGACCCGGTCAAGGGCGGAGGGCGATTTACTGTGAGTCATTGGATCTCAGGAGGATATCGACGGTTGGGATGATGCGACGAAGATATACGGTCGCGCGATGAACAAATATGGATGGAATGCGAGATGAGATATGGACCGTCGATTTAGATCAAACAGACGGTCGCAATCCAATCGGAGGATCGCAATCGGGGGAAACAGGGGGTGACATTTTAAGTTTTGTTGATGCGCAATGAGCGATTAAGCACCAACCATCCGATCTGGAGCCAGATCGACAGCGGAGGTTGAATCAGTGGGGAAACAATGGAAGAAAATGAGCGGACAGCGGTGAAATCTGGGCCGTTGGATCTGATCAAATGGACGGCTGCGATTGGATCGAAGGATCGCAATCGGGGAAGACAGAGGGTGGCACAATAAAAAGTTCTGATTGGCGATGCTCCGATTACGCGATAGCCGTCGTAACAGGGTCATAGATTGATGGTCAATCATGCAATCGGAGGGATGAATGGCTAGAGCGATGGGTGCGTGCAGGAAAAGCGCTGACCGTTAGATCTTGTGTAGATCTACGGCTGAGATCACAGCGGGAGCCGTTAGAACAAATTTCTCGAATCGAAACTTTTCTTCGTTTACAAACAAAACACGCTCCACTCCAATCTTTCCGATGCGATAAGCACTGCATGGTTTATAAATTGGTCTTAGCGCCTAATTTCATGGAGGGGAAGTGGTTAGGGGCTGGCCGAAAAGGGGCTAAGCCTGTTTTATAATAAAAAGTGGGTTTTTTGGCCTATTTTTAATGCGTTTAAGGCCAAAAGAGGAAAATGGTAGGGGAAATAAATGGTTTTAAAGACAAATAAAGGATATTATAAGGTTTAAAAGGGGATCGGGGATGATTTAAAGGGTTAATGAGGAATTAAGGGAGGGAAAGAGGTGAGGAAAACAGAGGTTTAGTGGGAATGAAATATGGGGAAAGGAGGCCTTCTTGGGCAATTTTATTCACAAACAGAGAGGATTTTGTGATGGAAACAGTAGTGAGAATTTAAGGACTAAGGCATAAGGAGGCTTCAAGGATGATGTGTTTTCAGAGGAAATGCATTCCTTGAAGGCTCAAAAAAATTTTAGCCCCCTGTTTTCTTGTCAAAAAATTCATAGGGGGCTAACAGTGGCTCCACATGGGGATGGCTTCTTCTTGAAGGAGTCGAGAATTCAAAGAATGATCTTTGGTGTAGGCCAGATGCCTGGTACTTGACCCATCCATTTTCTTTCTTGGATCAGCTGCCACAAATCATGAAGACATCATATCAGCAGAAAACACCCCTCAAACAATCTACCTACCCATACTATAGTACTAACATTTTTCTTATGGGTGCATTTGGACTTGCAGACCCTTTACATCATCAATTTTTACAAACAGAAAAATAAACCTATTATATTTCTACCCTTATTACTCCATGAGACCAGATTAAACTGTTGGCCTCATAGTTTCTCTACCTACACTAATATCTGCTAGGATTAAATTGTCTAGCAGATTTCTTCTCTACATTCTAAGACAGAAATTGAAAAACATTCAAGCCAGGATTAGACTGTCTGGCTTGCTGCGGACCATGGCATAAGGACAAAACTTCTCATGGACTGAAAACTTTTGTAGAAATTTAAAACAAATAACTGAATGCTCACAAACTGAGCTTTATTGAGCTTTCCTACCTACTCTACCCTAACTTGGAAATCTCTGATGCTTTTAGGTGATACAATAATGCCAGTGTAGCCAGTCAAGTAGTAACAAAAAATGATAGAAGCATTGACTGCTCATCAGAGACAACCATAGGGTGCTCTGCATGTGGCTCTTCACAACTGAGGTCACCATCAGTGGTGACCACTCTTAATGAATTCGGCCCCTGCGAAGGATCAATGTTGGAGATTTTGAACTGATCAGGGCCTCCATATACTCTGCCACAGGATCACTGAACACGTGATGTACACTTTCTTCTTTCAGGCCTGCCATGACTGGTAGGCTGTCTTCTTCCTGGGCAGCTTTGATTACTGTATCTTCCACTGCATCTTCAATGTGGCTCTTGAAAACCCGATCATCTTCTTCTTGTATTTCAACAGGTAGTGGAACCTCTTCTTTCTTAGGGGCAGGGAGACCTTCCAAAAAGGCTCTCGGGTCCCTGAATTGGTATGATTTTTCTTGTGAGTTCAAAAATTCAATATCAGCTTCATATCTTTCAGCCACCAATTCCAAGAAAATTTTCTTGAGCACTGGTTTGAATTTTGAGCTGAGAATAATAGCCATTGGAAGGTCCTCCACTTCCAGTTCTGCCAAGTCACTCGACATTACATCACGACACTCCACTATGAAACTTGGATGCATTTTTGCAAACTTCTTAGAGTCTTCCATTAGTGAAGTGACTTGGTCTTTAGCATGGCTGATGTTGTAATGCAACATGGTCTCCCAATGGAGTCTTGTGAACACATAGATAATCAGCGGCCTACTGATCACCAATGGAGTCTTTAATCATTAAGAAATTATGGAGTCGCTAGGTGGAAGGTTTAGAATGTTTCAAGAAGGTATATTGTCCACCACAGTGATTAACCACAAAAATAAGGCTACTATGGTCTTATTTGAGTCTTAGAAATGTTTAAAGGTGTGTTTTACTCAAATTCCCCAGCAGAGTCGCCATTATGTTGGGGTTCCTATGTTTTGGTAGATTTGACAATACCAAAAGATAAGACAACATCAAACCACTTTGGGATCCTAGGATCTAGCCCTCCTGGATCCGGAGAGGGATCTCTCCATAAAAACAAAGAATGATATATCTTTGAAAGCTCAAAATGAGGTATTAGGCTAGGTATGAAGCACGAAGGGGGGTTTAAAATGATTTGGTTGGTTTTCGGGTTGAGTCGGAGATCATTAACTGAGAAGGTTATGGAAGGAAGGACGCAAAGCAGCAGGATGTTTTGGAAAAAGAGGATAGATTAGGAATGTGCCATCCATTGGGCTATGGAGTCATGAAAGGAGATTACTTGCAAAACAATTAGCCAAGGCTTTCATAGGGCAAGTCATATATACTAAAGGATCTTTTAGATAGATGGTGGAATGGAACAATAAAGAGTGAAGGTGAAAGAAGGAAAGAAACCCAATTGCAGTCTAGAGATCAAGTTAGATGTCATTTAAATCTAGACCTGCTTTGACATACTCAGAGGCAACTCTCAATGAAGACACAAAGGGCAGATTTAAGATCAGGTCAGAGGTCATTTAACTCCAGGCCTGCTTCAGCATATTCCAAGAGAAAAACAGAGTTAATATTTGACACAGAACTAGGCCTAAGATCAGAGAAAGACTTTTAACCTTCAATGCTTTGACACAAGCTCCAAGGGATCTTAGAAACGCCAATCTGTTGGAAAAGGACCCCAGTGGATAGGGCTTACACTAAATCCCCGGTATCCCAATTCTTCCAGCTTAAACCCAACCAGAACATCTAAGCAACAAACTCCAAATTCATACATCACCTAGCAGTGAATAACAGCTACTACACTGGTTAAATTATCTAAATTTGTTCTCAGATACACATTGAGCAGAAAACATCAAAGACAAGAAGAGAAGTGGGCATTAGGGTAAAAAACAGGGGTATATCCTAAGCCTGATTTATTGATTCTTATCGAAGAAATAAATGGACAGCATGAATAATGAAATAAGACAATGCAATAAGAGAAACATCACCCGTAATATAGACCAGGATCCTATGAAATTTGCTTGATTAATTGATGTGCAAAACCAGTCACATACACTGAGCTCAATGGTTGTTTATAGTCCAAACTTTCTCCTCCCAGCCTACTACATTACAAACTACTCTGCTACCCTCCCCCAAAATTGTTCTAACAGCTAAAAGAATCCCTCTAACAGCAACTACAGTGACGCAACCCTTTACAATGTGTTCTTCACGGGTTCTTATAGGAGAAATGAATAGCAGCAGTAGATGTACATTTAATTGGTTCATTAAGACAGAGTGGGGGTAAGTGTTCATGCCCATACTGCTTAATGTTTCTTCGTTGACTGTGTGTATCCTATAGTCTAGTTCAAAGGTCTCTGTCAGGTCAATATTGACCTTGAATGTGTTCTTGAAGTCCTTCTGGTTGTTTGGAACTCTGCGCTGCCTTCTGGAATTAGTGACCTGGATCGAAGGGTCTGCAGGCCTCTCCATACCTCCATAACTGTTGTCTGACAGTATTAAAGAAGCTTCTGTCAGTGTAACATATTTAAGGGCTCGAGGAGGCATGGAGACTTCTGTAGGAAGGCGTACTCTTTGAGAAAATGTACTACTGATGCTGAAAGCAGATATGGCTTGTTTCATGTGCTCTTTAATCTTCAAACTATGTCTTTTTCTTTGATCACGGGATTAGATGTTAAATATTCAATTAACAGGCCCGAACCCCTCATCCTTTTTTTCTATTTCATTCGGTCGTTGCTGTAATGGCCTCTCTGTGTTCTGAATCACAGTGACTTCGATTACAGAAAACAGAGTGAATTTGCCACTCTGTGTAGAAATTTGTTGAATAATGATTAATTATCCACCGAGACTATCCTGGTCACATACTATTTGAACTTCATACACAACACATAATCTCTTCCACTCAGATCAACTCAGATCATCAAACATGCGGAAATAAAATCAAGCGATAACACATCAAATAATCATACACATTAACACAGTATGTATGGGGAAAGCTTACAGCTGAAAACCCCGCAGCTATTGTGTATATTATAATGGAGAAATCATGTAACAAACTCAGTACAATACTCCTCACAAGTACTCAGTACTATCTCATGAAGTTACACACAAACTAGCTTGGTTTTGAACAGGTTACTAGTTCAAAACTCACCACTAATTGCCTTGCCTCTATTGCGCAATCATGGCCTGTCTAAATAGAGATCCAAGGTTCGAATCTCCTTGGCTTGACAGCGCAATCATCATGGGAAATTCCTCCAAGTGTGGTGCAAATCTCATGCACAACTGATGTCGCCACTGATAGCTAACTCCACACTTTCATCTACCTCTTTCACTGGTCTCCACTGAACTGATCATGCACTGTAGTGAACTGATGTGTTCTTGAGTTGAATAATGAGTTACTAATTAATGAATTAAATAATATTTATTTCACTCCACTCATAACTAATTGATTAGCTATTTAAACTAATCTCAACTAGTTCAACTAAAATAAATAGAACACAACTCCACTAGTTGTCCCATTAACTCCTCCAAACTTCTGCCACTGAAGTCCAACTGAAGTCAACCATGCATGATGCCATCAAACCCTTGGGAACCACGTGATTCCTCTGTCAGTTGCATGAGCCACTTCTGTAGCTCGAACTGAAGTGCTCCAAGAGAGTAAACTGTTGTTTATAGTCTAAATATTATTAAGGGTAAATAATATTTGACTTCCTTGTTTTAAGGAGAGGCAGTCTAAAAATAGACTTCGACCTCTTTGACCTCAAAAATAGAGTCTCATCTATTTTTACCAACATGACACATACTTCAATAATCTCAAACTGGAATCCCCAAACCATGCTCCATATGTCTAAAAATAGACATAGTCTAAAAATAGATTTTGCGCCAGAATTTGCCTGTGGGCCCACTTAGTGAAGGCGACTTCATTTCACTAAGCTCCATCATCTTGCTGCATTTTCAACACTCCCTCTCAGTAAGATATGGATTATCTGCAACCCCTATCCTACCTCTGTGGAATTCGAACTTGCTCCTGGTGAGCGCCTTCGTCGGGATGTCGGCATCCTGATCCTCCGTGGGAACATATGAAAGCATCATGATTCTCCGCTGAACACAATCTCTGATATGATGGTACCTGATGTCGATGTGTTTGGACCTATCATGAAATACTGGATTAGCCGAGAGCTTGATGCAGCTCTGGTTATCACAGTAGATCACTGTAGGCTCCAAATGAAACCTGAACAAACCTGCGAGGATCTTCCTCATCCAAATAGCCTCGCATGCAGCCAAGCTAGCTGCCATGTACTCGGCCTCTGCTGAAATGAGTGCCACGGATCTCTACTTCCTGCTGTACCAGGAAACTGCTGTCGACCCAATGCTGAAAACTCCTCCAGAAGTGCTCTTCTGGTCCGTTGGGCTCCCTGCCCAATCTGCATCAGTGAAGCCAGAAAGCTTCGCTCCATCCTCCTATCTGTACCATAGACCATATCCCGATGTGCCTCTGATATAGCGCAATACATGTTTTTCTGCCTTCCAAAAGAGCTTGGTAGGCTTAACCATAGCTTGCGAAAGCTGGTTAAATGCATAGCATATATCGGGTCGTGTATTGACCAGATACATAAGCGACCCCACCAACTGTCGATAGACAGTGGCATCCACTACCTCCGCTGAAGTAGCATCCTCCTTCCTCCAACCACCGGGAAGAGGAGTGTCAACAGGCTTGCAGCCTTGCATGTTGAACCTCTCCAGAATCTCCCGGGCATACTTTCCCTGAGAAACAAACAGTCCTCCGCTGCGCTGCCAAATCTCCAATCCCAAGAAATAATGAAGGATGCCCAAGTCCTTCATCTCAAACTCTCGTGCAAGATCCTCCTTGCATGAAAGTATCAACTGCTCATCGCTAGTCAAAATCAGATCATCTACATACAGTACGATGATCAACAGCTTCCCCTCCACCACAATCTGGTACAGGTTTGGATCTGCCTCACTCTTGGAGAATCCAAGTCCGGTGAAGTAGCTGTCTATCTGAGTGTACCAAGCACGAGGTGCTTGCTTCATCCCGTACAATGCTCTCTTGAGTCAGCACACATGCGACTCACTGCTGAAGATCTCAAAACCTTCAGGCTGCTCTATGTACACCTCCTCCTCAATAACTCCATTGAGGAACGCAGTCTTCACATCAGTCTGACGAATGTGCCACCCCATCTGCGCTGAGAGAGCAAGGATCGTCTGTATGGAAGAGTACCTTGTGACAGGTGCAAAGGTCTCCTCATAGTCAATCCCCTTGATCTGTGAAAAGCCACGGGCGAAAAATCTCGCCTTGTACTTCTCCACACTTCCGTCAGCTGCCTGCTTCACTTTGTAGATCCATCGCGAACCCACCACTGATTTCCCAACCGGTCTTGGGACAATCTCCCATGCACTGTTCCTAACGATAGAATCATATTCTTCGATCATGGCATCAACCCATGCAGGTTCCTCCACAGCTTCCTCAAAAGAGGATGGCTCCGTCACAACACATGGACTCACAAGAGCCATGTATCCAGTGTACCGATCCGGTGACTGTCTCTGTCTGCACTGTGTTGGTATCCCGTGTTTTGACAGTTTGGAAAATCAAAAGACAAGGCAACATCAGAACCAATCTTTAGAGTTCCAGGATCTAGTCCTCCTGTTCTCAGAGAGGGATCTCTCAAATATTTGTTTGCAAAGGTTTATCTTGTTTGCTTTGGTTGTGGATTTTAGACTAGTTATTACGTGCAGATGTTTGTTTGGTTGGGTTGAGTTGATATAGCAGAATATGAAAGGTCTAGGAAAGATAGACAGAAAGAGGAAATATCTAGTTCATTGGGCAATGGAGTCAAAATAATATCATGACAAACTCTTCAAGGGATATGGGATATCAAAGGGCAAATCTAACTTGGCCACAGGATCCTTTGTTTTGGAATGAGATGGACATTAATGATTTGGAAAAAGAAATTTAATTCTCAACAAAGGGAACTTGAGAAACATGACTTATCAATAAAGAGATATTTGATAGACAGGGCTAACCATAAATTCTACAAACATTCTTTAAGCAAATAATGATTTCAGGACAACTTCTAAAATGAAATCTAAGATTCGGGGAACACCCTATTTCCTCAAAGATCTTATTTTAAAGGATTTAGAAAACATAAAAGATTCACTGATAATTGCATTCATAGAAGAGGGAACACCTAAATAACATCTATGTTTGAAACTATAAAGACCTTCAAAACAACTGTTTACGCAGGGGCAAAGGGTAAGATCAAAACCGACCTCTTTGGTTAACTTAAGACAATGGTACTTTGAAGGGAGATTTCAATAACGGCTTTCAAGTGATGGCAGACAAGCAGGGAGAACCATAACATGTTGAAACCAACTATTTGAGCTATCAAAGAAATAAACGAGCATGAAGACTAAAGAGAAGTTTTAAAGCCTCTAAAATACTTCAGCAGAAGAAAACATAAAACAGTGAAGGGTGAACAGGTCTAAGGTGCTTCCAGGAGTCATTTCTTAGCCTAAAAATTTCAGCCTACTGTAGTAAGAAATTATGGAACATAATGAAAACAAGGAAAAACATTTAACAGTTCAGAGCACTTCACCAACAGCCAAGCTCATGGATCAAATGATAGAGCCTTCTCAGGAACAGACATGCAACGGCATCATCAAGACATCCAAGACTCCAAATTATTTTCAACTTCAACAGACTTGTATATTTATTTCGGAGAGTTTCAATATTACAACTTGTGATCAAACAACAACCAACCTTCTCATCTTATGCAGAAGTACTTATAGGAAGATGAGGAGGTGAGAACTAACAAAAATATCTCGTGAACCATTAATACAGATTAAATGACTTCTCGGCCTCTTGAGGGGTTCGATGGAGAAGTGTACAGGTGGATCATTGTATTAATGTTTTACAATTAATATCAAAGCTCGGTGGGAGCTTTATTTGACTTTGAGGCTCTATGCTCTGTCTGGAGCAACTCTGCAGCTATTTACTATTACACTCCTTTGGCAGAATTAACTTCTTGGCAGCGCTGGAGGCAGATATTTCCTAAATCAATAACTTCGGCCTCTGTTTGAAAGGTTTGAGGCAACAAGTGGCTTGGTGGTAGCTGAGGAATCAATTTGCCTCAGATGTGGCGGTGGAGGCTTTCTGTCTGATTAAACACTTTAGGTTTTCCTTTAAACTGTGTTTTAGATTGAGGATTAGGCTTTTGATAACTGTCTTAGCCTTAATCCCCATAAAAACTGTCTTCAATCTTCATCTGCGGTGCTCTGTCTTTAAAACTGATACTCTTTAATTGTGTTTGAATTAAAATAGTGTCTTGTCGATGTGCAGACCCTCACTGGGCTTTACGGCATCAATAATCATAGAGTACTGACGAAACATGGAATAGAGCCCGTGGATGGCTTCTCTGTAATGAAACGAGGGCATGAGAATCGTCATTCCCAGCCCTTGGCATTTCTTCGTTATACAATGGAAAACCATTTAGAACACCTGCATCAAACACAAAAAAATTAAGAAATCCTGCGAAAAATAGGTTTAATCTGCTTCAGATGGCGGGGGAGGAGCGTAGCCGTTGGATAAAAATACCTAACGGTGGAGATCAACGCAAAACATGAAAAGGAGAGAGGGGAGAAGAAATAAGGCGGGGTGGTTTTGGACCATCCGATCTGGACACGTGGACAGTCCAGATCTAATCGGAGGATTGCAATCGCAATACGCGAAGGATGGTGCGATCGAAAGTTCTGATTGCGATTGGAGCGGGTGTGCGATGGCCGTCGGATCACGAAACAGATGGACGGCTGCGATGGAATCGGCGGATCGCAATCGGGAGTGAGACGGGAAGGTTTGCGATTGTGATCGGAGGGAACTTGCGATTGAGCGCAGGCCGTCGATCTGAGAACAAGATCAACGGTCGGGATTGAATCGGGGAGAAATCCTTGTATATTATATAAAAACCCGAACTTTTGAAATAAACAAAGGTTTTTATGGATCCGGGTGGAAAAACATATATATAAAGCGGACAGGCTCCCGACTGCGGGGCCTTTGGATGTATGAAAATTGATAGGCCCGGGGCTTTATATATAATAAGGGCCTAATCACAATCGGAACTGCGGGCCTGGTCTTTCCGATCAACCCATTTAAATTTCCCCGATTGCGATTGCGCGATCGGTCTTTTTGATCTAACCATTTTTTATATTTAACATGTGACTTTAGCTCATTAAATCAAAACTTTGGAAAAGAGGGTTTTTGTAATTTACAAAGGAAAAAAGGGTCGGAAATGAAATATTCACAAGGTTTAAGCGCCGAGGGCGGGCTCAGGGTTATATGAAAATAATATGATCGGGGGTCTTAAGCAGCAAGGCTAATCGCAATCGGAACTTTTGGAGTATGGCAAAGACTTGTGTCTTTGATTCTTTCCGATGCGATTAGCACCTTAACATATTAGCAAGTGGTTCCAGACCCAAAGCGTATGGTGGGGAAGTGGTTTAGGGCTTAGCCCAAGGGGCTTAGGTCCATAGCAATAAAAATTTGATTTTTTATGAGAAATTTTCAAGGATTTTAATGGATTTGGGGGTTCCGAAATAGTTAAAAAGTGAGTTTTTAACTATGAAAGGGGAAATTTTCATAAATGGAAAGAAGAGGACTTATGAAAACAAGGTAGTTTTGATGGAGAAAAAGGGAAGCAGATGAAAGGTTTTGAGAAGAGGAGAAATGACGATCTTTCAGCAGTCTTTCAGTTGGAATCAGCAGAAATTCCTGAGTATAAAATGGGACAGCAAATGAGGATTTTGGACCGAGGCATGAGGCCTACAAGGAGTCTTCAAGAGCCAACAATTTTTAGTGATAGAATTTGTTCCTTGGAGGCTCAAAAAAGATCTTAGCCACCTTTTGGTATAACAAAATATTATAGGTGGCTAACAGTGGCTCCACTTGGGGATGGTGCCTTCTTGAAGGCATCAAGAATTCAGACTTGATTTCTGGGAGGCTGATTAGTTGCCTCATCCATTGGGTTGTCCTTCTGTGATTGAATGATCTTCTCTAAAAACATATTTGGCAGCCATGAAAACAATAGACCTTTATCAACAAGCTTGCTACCTACCCAATCCTACAGATCTAGCATTTTTTCTTCATCAGAGTGCACTTGGATTGGCAAGCTCTATTCATAACATTTTATTCTTTTGAAAGCAGGAAATCTAATCTACTTCTACTCCTTATTTCTCCCTGAACTCAGATTAAACAGTTGAGCTCAGATATTTCTCTACCTAGTCTACTGTCTGTTGGGATTAAACAGTCCAACAAACTTTCATTCTCTAAATTCTACAACAAAAATTTAAAAATAGTCAAGTCAAGATTGAGCTGTTTTGACTTGCTATGATCTATGGCATAAGAACAAGCTGCACATAGATTATTATTTGCAGAAAATTAAATCAAAATGGAAGGCTTAAGATCTGAAAGTTTCTCATTACGACCTTCTTTTTCTTTACAGCTCTGTTTTTAATTTTGTTTTGAGTTGTCTCTTTCTTGATATCCGATTCAGATTTTGGGCAAATTAGAACCAGTTTTTTTCTTTTATGACTCGGAAAAATAAAACAGTTTTGAGTCATCTCTCTTTGGAAACTTTGGTTCAGATTTTGAACATGTTTGAACCTTTAATTTCTATCCTAATCTATCTACTGATAAGCCAAGATTAAGCAGTTTGGCAAATCGAATTCACTATCCTATCAACAGAAAAAATTTAAAGCTAATTTAGTCAAGATTAAATTGTTTGACTAATTAGAAGTGTGTTTTTTAGGAGTGGCATTTGGGCTTGCACACTTTCAGATTTATTTCTTTTTTGGTATGGGGCTATACCTTTCTTGCTTTGACAATTTGCCCTCTTTTCATTCTTTCTTTGTTTTTGTATTTTTGAATTCTTGATTTTTCTCCAAAGAAGAAAACAACAACTAACTACATGCTCGGAACTGAGCTTTATTGACATTCCTATCTAACCTATTCTAAACATGGAGTATTTACATATTCATATGATACAAAAGTGCCAATGCAGCCAGCTGAGTAATGTTAAGAAGAAGTAGTAACTCTGGCTGCTTGTCAGAGGTATCCATAGAACATATTGAAGGTTAACCTTCAATGTCAAGGCTATCACAGAAGGTGACAGCTTTTCATGTCTCTGGCCCTTGCAATGGGTCAATGCTTGATAATTTGAGCCAGTCGGGATTTCCACACACTCTTCCATAGGATCAACAAAGAAAAGATGAAGATTCTCTTCCTTTTGATCCTCCACAATTGGTAGATCATCTACTTCTAAGACATCAGCTTTGAAGACTATCTCTTCACTATGTAGCTTGGAAGTATCATCATTTTTAACCTGCAAAATAGCAAACAGTGAAATATCTTCTTTCTTTGAATCTATGCTTGCTTCTGATATAAATTTAGGCTCTTTAAATGACAGACTAATATCAGTGAAGGGAGAAGTTTCTTCTTGAGAATATGATATATCCACAGCAGGATAGTCTTCTATTTGTTTTTCTCCTTCATCTTCATCATCCTCTGAACTGGAGGACTCATCATATTTAACAGTGTTGTCTTCTGGTAACCCTGGTATGCTTGTATTCAGTAGATTAATTTGTATGAAGAGGTTATTATATTCTTGAGCAGGAGAGTATTTAAAGGTTTCCTCTTTTTCAAGAGAAAGCTCCTTTTGCTCAAAAATTTCTTTATTGCTCTTCTCTTCACCTTCTGAGTTGAAAGGCTACTGATTTCCAATCATGTGAAAGCCATTAGTGATGGATTGAAACGGATGTTTTTGGCTTTCAAGCTGGTGATGGTGAAAATGATAACACCAATCAAACGCTGGTTGCCCTGCATGATTAGTTTTTTCTTGGAACTCATCATCATCATCATCAGACTGATTGAAATTCGGAAAATCATCTGAATAAACAATTTTGTCAGTCGAACATATTGGGTCATCAGTTTGTTCGTTTAACTGATCTACAAGTTTATTTTCTATTTCAAGACAACAACATTCAGTAGGAAAATGAGCAGAAGTGTTTTTTTCTAATAAAGAATTGAGGGCTGACTGTTTATTTAATATCTGATCAATTTCTTCCTCTGTAAAAAGAGAAGGAATTTTCTCTTTGCTTTGGACAGAAGGACAACAGTCCTCTCCCTCTTGTGTTAACTGGTTTTGAGGCTGGATGTCTTCTTGAGCCTCTTCTAGGGGATGATTACTTGTGCTCATAGGGGAATTTTGAGGATTCTCTTCTTTTTCCTGATCTATCTCAATTTCAACCAACACCTCATGATTTTCATGGCAGTCACTTCGACTATAAGGTTCATGAGTTGTTTCAAGCATATTATGAAGATGCCATTGTCTTTTAATAATCTGAAATGATTCGAAACATAAAGGAAGAAACCCTGGTTGTATTGTCTCTTCTCCTTTTTCGGATTTTGTCGGTTCAAAAAGGCTTATGTTTTCCTCAAGGCACTACTTACTATGAGCTTTTGCAATCTAGTTATGGAGTTCTCTTAATGGCATAATACAAGAAATAGGTAGGCAATCAGGAGTTTCCTGACAACCTTCTTCATTGCTCTCATTGTAATCTTGTTCATCATACCTATTTTGTAGTTTTTGGGTTTGCTCTTGATTTGAAAGGAGTATGGGCTGCTCTAGATCATCAATATTTAAATTGGCCTCATGCCTTTTAAATCTTTTCCCAAGTATGTACATCATTTTCTCCATCATGATCAGTAATTTTCCTTTATTAATTTTTCTATAATCTTGCTCATTGTCTAGGTCTTGTAATGGTTGAGTTTTTTATTTAAGGTCACTGTATCTTTTTAACCAGTTCAGAGTCTTCTGCCTGTAGATTCATTAGGTCTTTTGGGTTTGTGGAGTCGCCAGGTGGAAGATTTTGAAAATTTTTGTCCACCAACAACATGATTGGGTTTGCTTAATGCATTCCCAAGGGAGTCTACAAGGACTGGAAGGGTAATAGGCCTACTGGAGGCCAGTGGAGTCACCTAGGTGGAAAATTTTTAGTTTTTATAAAGAAAGAATGTTTTATGGTTCCACCACCATATTTATTATGAAGCCAAACTTGAAATATTTTGGGCTTTTCTGAGTTTATTTTGTTTTTATAGGTTAAGAGAGTGTTCTAAGCCTAATTTTTCACTTAGCTAAGGTGTTCAAACAAACAGAGTTGCTCTTATGGCTTGGTAACTGGTTCCTTCAAGGTTTGATAAGGATTTAAAAGGAATCCTAAGGGTTACTTAGTTTGTCACTGATTCAAAAGAGTCCTATCATGATTTCCATTATGTTAGGCAGTGCTTGAAGAAGGTTACTTATGTTATACTGGACCAGAAGTTGAAGGAAAGGTTTTGTAAACCTCTAATTCTCAGCATGTCCCACCGTGATCGCCATTATGTTGGTATCCCGTGTTTTGACAATTTGGCAAATCAAAAGACAAGGCAACATCAGAACCAATCTTTAGAGTTCCAGGATCTAGTCCTCCTGTTCTCAGAGAGGGATCTCTCAAATATTTGTTTGCAAAGGTTTATCTTGTTTGCTTTGGTTATGGATTTTAGACTAGTTATTACGTGCAGATTTTTGTTTGGTTGGGTTGAGTTGATACAGCAGAATATGAAAGGTCTAGGAAAGATAGACAGAAAGAGGAAATATCTGGTTCATTGGGCAATGGAGTCAAAATAACATCATGACAAACTCTTCAATGGATATGGGATATCAAAGGGCAAATCTAACTTGGCCACAGGATCCTTTGTTTTGGAATGAGATGGACATTAATGATTTGGAAAAAGAAATTTAATTCTCAACAAAGGGAACTTGAGAAACATGACTTATCAATAAAGAGATATTTGATAGACAGGGCTAACCATAAATTATACAAACATTCTTTAAGCAAATAATGATTTCAAGACAACTTCTAAAATGAAATCTAAGATTCGGGGAACACCCTATTTCCTCAAAGATCTTATTTTAAAGGATTTAGAAAACATAAAAGATTCACTGATAATTGCATTCATAGAATAGGGAACACCTAAATAACATTTGTGTTTGCAACTATAAAGACCTTCAAAACAACTGTTTAAGCAGGGGCGAAGGGTAAGATCAAAACCGACCTCTTTGGTTAACTTAAGACAATGGTACTTCGAAGGGAGATTTCAATAACGGCTTTCAAGTGATGGCAGACAAGCAGGGAGAACCATAACATGCTGAAACCAACTATTTGAGCTATCAAGGAAATAAACGAGCATGAAGACTAAAGAGAAGGTTTTAAGCCTCTAAAATACTTCAGCAGAAGAAAACATAAAACAGTGAAGGGTGAACAGGTCTAAGGTGCTTCCAGGAGTCATTTCTTAGCCTAAAACTTTCAGCCTACTGTTGTAAGAAATTATGGAACATAATGAAAACAAGAGAAAAACATTTAACAGTTCAGAGCACTTCACCAACAGCCAAGCTCATGGATCCAATGATAGAGCCTTCTCAGGAACAGACATGCAACGGCATCATCAAGACATCCAAGACTCCAAATTATTTTCAACTTCAACAGACTTGTATATTTATTTCAGAGAGTTTCGATATTACAACTTGTGATCAAACAGCAACCAACCTTCTCATCTTATGCAGAAGTACTTATAGGAAGATGAGGAGGTGAGAACTAACAAAAATATCTCGTGAACCATTAATACAGATTAAATGACTTCTTTGTCTCTTAAGGGGTTCGATGGAGAAGTGCACAGGTGGATCACTATATTAATGTTTTACAATTAATATCAAAGCTCGGTGGGAGCTTTATTTGACTTTGAGGCTCTATGTTCTGTCCGGAGCAACTCTGCAGCTATTTTCTATTACACTCCTTTGGCAGAATTAACTTCTTGGCAGCGCTGGAGGCAGATATTTCCTGAATCAATAACTTCGGCCTCTATTTGAAAGGTTTGAGGCAACAGGTGGCTTGGTGGTAGCTGAGGAATCAATTTGCCTCAGATGTGGTGGTGAAGGCTTTCTGTCTGATTAAACACTTTAGGTTTTCCTTTAAACTGTGTTTTAGATTGAGGATTAGGCTTTTGATAACTTTCTTAGCCTTAATCCCCATAAAAACTGTCTTCAATCTTCATCTGCGGTGCTCTGTCTTTAAAACTGATACTCTTTAACTGTGTTTGAATTAAAACAGTGTCTTGTCGATGTGTAGACCCGCACTGGGCTTTACAGCATCAATACTCATAGAGTACTGACGAAACATGGAATAGAGCCCGTGGATGGCTTCTCTGTAATGAAACGAGGGCATGAGAATCGTCATTCCCAGCCCTTGGCATTTCTTCGTTATACAATGGAAAACCATTTAGAACACCTGCATCAAACACAAAACAATTAAGAAATCCTACGAAAAATAGGTTTAAACTGCTTCAGATGGTGGGGGAGGAGCGTAGCCATTGGATAAAAATATCTAATGGTGGAGATCAACGCAAAACATGAAAAGGAGAGAGGGGAGAAGAAATAAGGCGGGGTGGTTTTGGACCGTCCGATCTGGACACGTGGATGGTCCAGATCTAATCGGAGGATCGCAATCGCAATACACAGAAGGATGGTGCGATTGAAAGTTCCGATTGCGATTGGAGCGGGTGTGCGATGGCCGTTGGATCACGAAACAGATGGACGGCTGCGATGGAATCGGCGGATCGCAATCGGGAGTGAGACGGGAAGGTTTGCGATTGCGATCGGAGGGAACTTGCGATTGAGCGCAGGCCGTCGATCTGAGAACAAGATCAACGATCGGGATTGAATCGGGGAGAAATCCTTGTATATTATATAAAAACCCGAACTTTTGAAATAAACAAAGGTTTTTATGGATCCGGGTGGAAAAACATATATATAAAGCGGACAGGCACCCGACTGCAGGGCTTTTGGATGTATGAAAATTGATAGGCCCAGGGCTTTATATATAATAAGGGCCTAATCGCAATCGGAACTGTGGGCCTGGTATTTCCGATCAACCCATTTAAATTTCCCCGATTGCGATTGCGCCATCGGTCTTTTTGATCTAACCATTTTTATATTTAACATGTGACTTTGGCTCATTAAATCAAAACTTTGGAAAAGAGGGTTTTTGTAATTTACAAAGGAAAAAAGGGTTGGAAATGAAATATTCACAAGGTTTAAGCGCCGAGGGCGGGCTCAGGGTTATATGAAAATAATATGATCGGGGGTCTTAAGCAGCAAGGCTAATCGCAATCGGAACTTTTGGAGTATGGAAAAGACTTGCGTCTTTGATTCTTTCCGATGCGATTAGCACCTTAACGTATTAGCAAGTGGTTCCAGACCCAAAGCGTATGGTGGGGAAGTGGTTTAGGGCTTAGCCCAAAGGGCTTAGGTCTATAGCAATGAAACTTTGATTTTGAAATTTTCAAGGATTTTAATGGATTTGGGGGTTCCGAAATAGTTAAAAAGTGAGTTTTTAACTATGAAAGGGGAAATTTTCATAAATGGAAAGAAGAGGACTTATGAAAACAAGGTAGTTTTGATGGAGAAAAAGGGGAGCAGATGAAAGGTTTTGAGAAGAGGAGAAATGATGATCTTTCAGCAGTCTTTCAGTTGGAATCAGCAGAAATTCCCGAGTATAAAAAAAAATGGGACAGCAAATGAGGATTTTGGAACGAGGCATGAGGCCTACAAAGAGTCTTCAAGAGCCAACAATTTTTAGTGATAGAATTTGTTCCTTGGAGGCTCAAAAAATATCTTAGCCACCTTTTGGTATAACAAAATATTATAGGTGGCTAACACGTTGTTGTCTGTGGTGGTCACTACAACCTTCTGCGCATCTAGGAGCCGGTCACTCGACACGCCCAGTGCGCATCGCCCTGCGATGGTTGGCTGCGCACAGGTGGTTTCTTCCACCTCCTAAACCTCCTCTTGTGGCTTATCCACATCCAGAAGCTCCTCCTTAGGAACTAACAGCTCCTCATCTGCATGCAAGTGTAGCTCCCTCTCAAGCGAACACTACATGGCTTTCTCCTCCTAAAATTTTATATCCCGTCGCACAAAAGTCTTTCGACTGCCTGAAAAATACACCCGATAGTTGTGAGGTGTATCAGTGTACCCCAAAAATATTCCAACCTCAACAGTTGGATCCAGCTTCCTTCTCGCATCCTTCGTCACATGCATGTAGACAGGAGAACCAAAAATCCGCAAATGGGAAATATCCAGGCCTCTTTCCGGAATAAGCCTCCTCGGTGTACTCATACCAAGAACCTTCTATGAGGACAACGGTTACACACATACAATTTCTTTGTGTTACATGCACCTCAGCCCATAAGTGAAGGGGTAGGCCCTGATCATGCAACATCGCCCGTGCAGCACCCACGATCGTTCTGTTCTTCCGCTCAGCCACCCCGTTCTGCTGTGGGTTATGGGGTGCGATGAGTTCTCTCCGAATCCCTTCTGCGCTGCAGAACTCCTTGAATTCAGCCGAGATGAATTCACCACCGTTATCACTCCTTAGAGCAATCACCTTCTTCCCCAACTCCTTCTCGACCAGTGCTTTAAACTCACAGAACTTCGGGAATGTATCGCTCTTCTTCTGCATGAAGAAGATCCGGCACTTTCGAGAGAAATCATCAACAAAGATCACATAATACTTGTGCTTTGCTGTCGAAGCAACTGAGAAAGGACCACACACGTCTGTGTGAACTCTCTCAAGGATCGTCGTGGCGCGACTATCCTTCTCGTGGAAGGTGGCTTTCACATACTTCCCTAAAGTACACCCCTTGCACTGATCTGACTGCGCAAGAGTGCCCTTAGGAAGCCCAGTAGAAATCTGCTGCAGAATCTTCAAAGCTCCATGGTGAAGGTGGCCCAATCTCTTGTGCCACAGTTCGCCCTCATCATCCCGACTCACCACTTCTCCCGCCTTGCATGCCATAGCTGCGCAGCCATCTACCTGCAACTGATAAAGGTTCTTGGTTCGAACCCCTATCTTCCGGGTCTCTCCAGTAGTCTTACTGCGCAAGAAGGCTTTTCCTTCGCTGAAGACCACATCATGCCCCTTATCCTCCAACATCGCCACAGAGATCAAGTTCTTCTTCAATCCAGGTACATGCATGACATCCTTCAGTACAAAGGGTTTACCAGAATCCCTCTGAAAGGATATGGTACCGATACCAGTCGCACTGTATCTACCATCATCGCCCATCTCGATGTGCACACCCAAATATTTTTCCTCCAGATCTGAGAACAACTCCCGATCTCCCGTCATATGAAATGACGCACCGCTGTCCAAGAACCACACCGATCCCATCACACTTGAAACCAAGCATGCGATCAGTGAAAAGTCAAGCTCGAACTGTGAAGCCAAGGCTTCTCCATCTGCAGATCTTCCCGCTTGCTTGTTTTTCTTCTTCTTCGGACAATTGGTAGCATAATGTCCGTGATCATGGCAGTGAAAACACTTCACTTTCGCCATATCCTGCTTCTTTCCCTTTGCACCGGAATGAGAGGTTTTCTTACCCTTCCCCTTCTTTGCTTTGGCAACCAAAGCGCAATTTTCTTCATCAGCTCCCTTTGATGAAGATCCATCCCGAGTAGTCCTCCTTATCTCCTCCTGCATGAGATCCGCCCAAAGGCGCTCCCATCCCGGCGGCTTCTCCCGACCATTGACACTATCTTGATATGAGTGCCAAGCCTTCGGAAGACCAAGGAGAGCCAGGTCGACCATGTCCTCGTCTTCGACAGTCACCCCCACACTTCCCAGCTCATCTCTGCACTGAGTGAACTTCGTGAGGTATTTGGCAATACTGTCGCCCTTCTCCATCTTGATGTTCATGAGCTTATCTTTGAGCGCCAGCTTCCTTTGGTCACTCTTACTCTGGAATAGATCCGTCAAAGCTTTCCACATTAAATATGGAGAAGCCTTTCCATGCAGGCTGGATACAATATGATCCTTGACGCCCTCCAACGGGATCCTTCGACATTTCGCCATCTTCTTTTGCCATGCATCGACTTCAGCAGGATCAATGGGCTTTTGGACATCCGTATCTACGAACTCCTTCAGACCATTATCTTCTAATACTACCTCCATGCGATCCTTCCATGCAACATAATTCGAACTGCCTTCAAGAGCATATTCGAGTCGCAAACCGTTGAAAGACATTTTCAACACTGGCACCAAGAAAACAAAACTGCTGCAAAACTTCGAATTCCACCTCAAAGCTCAACCACTCTAGATCGTGAGAACAAATTATTTCTAGCACAGAGATCGACTGCAAGGGGCGTTTACCAAACCTTTCACTTTCCGAAGAAAGATGAATCCGGAGGCTACCTAGCCCGCATGCAGACTCTGTCTACCGAAATAAGTTTGTAATCACTGTGATGATCAATCTGAACTTCAATAGCTCCGATACCATGTAGAAATTTGCTGAATAATGATTAATTATCCACCGAGACTATCCTAGTCACATACTATTTGAACTTCATACACAACACATAATCTCTTCCACTCTCAGATCAACTCATATCATCACACATGCGGAAATAAAATCAAGCGATAACACATCAAATCATCATACACATTAACACAGTATGTATGGGGAAAGCTTATAGCTGAAAACCCCGCAGCTATTGTGTATATTATAATGGAGAAATCATGTAACAAACTCGGTACAATACTCCTCACAAGTACTCAGTACTTTCTCATACAGTTACTCACAATCTAGCTCAGTTTTGAACAGGTTACTGGTTCAAAACTCACCGCCAATTGCCTTGCCTCTATTTCGTGTTTCAATGCTATGGGATGGCCTCTTTATATAGATAAACCACCAGCCTGAACTGCGCAATCCTCATGGGCTTACTCCACCTATCTGTGTGTTGCAAATAGCAACAGTATAGTCACAACTAATAGCTAACTCCACCCTTTCATCTACCTCTTTCACTGGTCTCCACTGAACTGATCATGCACTGTAGTGAACTGATTTGTTCTTGAGTTGAATAATGAGTTACTAATTAATGAATTAAATAATATTTAATTCACTCCACTCATAACTAATTGATTAGCTAGTTAAACTAATCTCAACTAGTTCAACTAAAATAAATAGAACACAACTCCACTAGCTATCCCATTAACTCCTCCAAACTTCTGCCACTGAAGTCCAACTGAAGTCAACCATGCATGATGCCATCAAACCCTTGGGAACCACGTGATTCCTCTGTCAGTTGCATGAGCCACTTCTGTAGCTCGAACTGAAGTGCTCCAAGAGAGTAAACTGCTGTTTAGAGTCCAAATATTATCAAGGGTAAATAATATTTGACTTCCCTGTTTTAAGGAGAGGTAGTCTAAAAATAGACTTCGACCTCTTTGACCTAAAAAATAGAGTCTCATCTATTTTTACCAACATGACACATACTTCAAGAATCTCAAACTGGAATCCCCGAACCATGCTCCATATGTCTAAAAATAGACATAGTCTAAAAATGGATTTTGCGCCAAAATTTTCCTGCGGGCCCACTTGGTGAAGGCGACTTCATTTCACCAAGCTCCATCATCTTGCTGCATTTTCAACACTCTGTGAGACCCTGCACAATAAAATAAACTAATTATGAAATCCAGGGGTTGGCGGAAGAAATGCTGTAAATTCCTATGGAGTCAATGGCGGAAATGGTGAATGTGGTGAAAATGGGCAAAAACGCTGCAGAATGGTGGAAGGGGTGAACTGATGAAGATTTGAAGCAGAAGGGGTCGCGAACCATCCAATCAGGTATGGGAATGATAATTAACGGTTGGGATCGACGAAGGAGATGCTAATACGAGGTTAGGCGGAGCAATAAAAATTAGTGTAAAACCCAAGGCTTTAAGGTTTCAAGTGAATACACATAATAACATAGGAAATGAATGAAATGGAGACCATGGCGTGGGACCCAGTCAAGGGCGGAGGGCGATTTATTGTGAGTCGTCAGATCTCAGGGGGAGATCGACGGTTGGGATGACACGACGAAGTTATACAGTCGTGCGATGAACAAATATGGATGGAATTCGAGATGAGATATGGACTGTCGATTTAGATCAAACAGACAGTTGCGATCCAATCAGAGGATCGCAATCGGGGGAAACAGGGGGTGACATTTTAAGATTTGCCGATGCGCGATGAGCGATTAAGCACCAGTCGTCCGATCCGGAGCCAGATTGACAGCGGAGGTTGAATCGGCGGGGAAACAATGGAGGAAAATGAGCGAACATCATTGGAATATGGGCCGTCGGATTTGATCAGATGGACGGCTACGATTGGATCGGAGGATCGCAATCGGGGAAGACAGAGTGTGGCACAATAAAAATTTCTGATTGGGTGATGCTCTGATTACGCGATAGCCATCGGATCAGGGTCATAGATCAACAGTCAATCATGCAATCGGAGGGATGAATGGCTAGAGCGATGGGCACGCATGGGATAAGCGCTGATCGTTAGAGCTTGTGTAGATCTATGGCTGAGTTTGCAGCGGGAGCCATTAGAACAAATTTCTCGCATCAGAACTTTTCTTCATTTACAAAGAAAACACACTCCACTCCAATATTTTCGATGCAATAAGCACTGCATGGTTTAGTGCTTGGTCTTAGCGCCTGAGTTCATGGAGGGGAAGTGGTTAGGGGCTGGCCGAAAAGGGGCTAAGCCTGTTTTATAATAAAAAGTGGGTTTTTTGGCCTATTTTTAATGTGTTTAAAGCCAAAAGAGGAAAACAGTAAGGGAAATAAATGGTTTTAAAGCCAAATAAAGGATATTATAAGGTTTAAAAGGGGATCAGGGATGATTTAAAGGGTTAATGAGGAATTAAGGGAGGGAAAGAGGTGAGGAAAATAGAGGTTTAGTGGGAATGAAATATGGGGAAAGGAGGCCTTCTTGGACAATTTTCTTCACAAACAGAGAGGCTTTTGTGATGGAAACAGTAGTGAGGAATTATCAGAGGACTAAGGCACAAGGAGGCTTCAAGGATGATGTGTTTTTAGAGGAAATGCATTCCTTGAAGGCTCAAAAACATTTTAGCCCCTTGTTTTCTTGTCAAAAAATTCATAGGGGGCTAACAAAAGGTATGTCCAATAGCTCTCTGGATTTTGATTTCTGTGAAAATTGTGTGTATGGGAAGCAGAATCGGGTGATTTTTCCTTCTGGTGCTAAGAGGGCAAACAAGATATTAGAGCTTGTGCACAATGATGTGTTTGGACCTGTGTCGGTTCCATCACTGGGTAAGTATGTGTACTATGTTTCATTCATAGATGACTTCTCAAGGAATACATGGATATATTTCTTGAGGAAGAAATCTAAAGTCTTTGACAAATTTAAAGAATTTAAGGCTCTGGTGGAAAACCAGACAGAGAAGAAGATAAAATTGTTTAGGACAGATAATGGTGGGGAGTTCTGCAAGAAGGAATTTGAAGAGTTCTGTAAGAAGTGTGGTATAGCACGGCAGAAGACTATTCCATACTCACCTCAGAAAAACAGAGTTGCAGAAAGAATGAACAGAACGTTGATGGAAAAGGCAAGAAGCATACTCAGTGGTATTGGGTTAGGACAAGAATTTTGGGCAGAGGCAGTGGAGACTACATGTTACTTGGTTAATAGATCACCTTCATTAGCGTTGGAGGATAAGACTCCACATGAGGTATGGACTAGTAAGAAACCCTCTCTTTCACATCTGAGGGTATTTGAATGTGATGCATATGTACATGCTCCAAAGGAGAAAAGGACCAAGTTCGATAATGAATCTGAAAGGTGCATCTTTATTGGGTATAAGGATGGTTTAAAGGGTTACAAGCTTTGGAACTCGGAAACAAGGAAGGTTGTGTACAGCCGAGATGTGGTTTTTAGAGAGGTGAAATATGTTTTTAAACATGAATTCCCACCAAAGGAACCTAAAAGGATAGATTTTGAGCTAAAGGAGGATGAATCAGACTCTACAACAGAAGAAGACTTAGAAGAGGAAGAGCCACAAACTCCAGCTGTGAGAAGATCAGTTCGAGAAAGAAGACAACCAGAAAGGTATAGTCCATCTACTTTCTGTTCAAATTTTTCTTTAACTATAACTGATGATGATCCCAGAACCGTCAGGGAGGTAGTAGATTCAAAGGATGGAAAACTCTGGAAGGAGGCCATGGTTGATGAAATGGCATCCTTGCATAAAAATGAGGCATGGGATCTCGTGGAGTTGTTGGCTGGAAGGAAGCCCATCGGGAGCAAATGGGTGTTTAAGAAGAAGAGGAATGTAGAAGGCAAGGTGGAGAAATACAAAGCTCTCTTGGTAGAAAAAGGTTATTCCCAGGTGTCGGGAATTGATTTTGGTGATATTTTTTCTCTTGTTGCCAAAGTTACTTCTATTATATTACTTTTGTCTGTTGCTGATGCATTTGATTTTGAGGTAGAACAGATGGATGTGAAGACAACATTTCTTCACGGGGATCTAGAAGAGGAGATCTACATGAAACAACCTGAAGGCTTTATTGTGAAGGGGAAGAAAGAGCTAGTATGCAGGTTAAAGAAGTCTCTGTATAGGCTAAAACAGTCACCAAGGATGTGGTATCAGAAACTTGATACCTATATACGGGGACTTAGCTTCACCAGAAGCAAGGAGGATCATTGTGTTTATTTTAAATTAATTGGTGACCATGTTATTTATTTGGTCTTGTATGTGGATGATATGTTGTTGATTGGAAATGACAAAGAAATTATCCAAGATTTGAAGACCCAATTGTTCTCCAAATTTGACATGAAGGATCTTGGTGCTGCAAACTATATTTTGGGCATGAAAATTAAGAGAGATCGGGCAAAGAGGAAGATCTGGTTAAACCAGAGGAAGTATGTCGAGACTATATTGTAGAGGTTCAATATGCAGGATAGTAAACGAGTGAATGTTCTAATTCCTGTAGGTACAAAGATGTCTGCTGAACAATGTCCTAAGACACAAGAAAAAGAGGAGGATATGTCCCATGTTCCATATGAAAGTGCAGTGGGTAGCCTGATGTATGCAATGGTCTGTACTAGACTAGACATTGCACATGCAGTGGGAGTATTGACCAGGTTTATGTCAAACCCAGGGAAGGAGCATTGGACAACAGTGAAGCGGGTTTTCAAAAATTTGCGTGGCACTAGTGATTATGGCTTGTGCTACCAGGGAAGACCAGGATTGGAAAGAGTGTTGGAAATTTGTGGTTTTGTTGATGCTGACTGGGCTAGAGATCTAGACCAAAGAATATCTACAAGTGGGTATGTGTTTAGCCTATTTGGAGGTGCAGTCAATTGGATGAGTTAAAGACATTCTGTAGTGGCTCTTTCAACTACAGAGGTAGAATACATGGCAGGCACTCATGCAAGCAAGGAAGAAGTTTGGTTGTAGAGATTGTGTTCAAGTATGGGGTTGGTGCAGCAAGCTATAAGAATAGACTGTGATAGCCAAAGTGCAATTTTCTTGGCTAAGGACCCTGCTTATCATTCAAAGACAAAGCACATTTATGTTCAATATCACTTTGTGAGATATTTGGTTGAGGCTAAAAGGGTGTTGTTGGTAAAGGTGGACACTTTGAAGAATGTTGCAGATGCATTGACAAAGTCTGTGAGCACTCATGAGTTCTCTTGGTGTAGAGAAACAATGGTTGTTGCAAAGTTGGGCTAATGACTCAACTCTCCTATGGCCCCCTGTGCAAAGAAAACAATAAGTGGGAGAATGTTGGGTTTGTGTTATATTCTTTCCACGACTAATCACACGCGGGGGGGTAGTAGGGGGGGGCAATAGCCCCCCCTGTATGTTGTGTTGGGTGCAATGTCGGGGGGTCACAGGGGGGGCGGTAGCCCCCCTTGTCGGGGTCCGGGGCAGCGCCCCAGAAAAATTTTTTGGTCCTTATTTTCCAGTGGGCGGACCCACCCATGGTTTTGTGCATGGGTTTTCACACGATTTTGGGGCATGATGGTTTTCGGCCACTGGTATTTTGTAGATCCGGTCAAGGGAACTACGATTATGTTCTAATCCAGGGTTAATGGATTGGGGTTTATGTATGCTTTGGCATGTATATATGTGTGTTGTAACACTAAAAGGAATATAATGAAAAATCAAGTTGGTCATCCCGATTTGGAATCCAGGGGAAAATCTCTGTGTTTATCTGTTTTATGTTTTATGCTCTCGCTATTTTCTTATTTTATGTTTTAAGATTCGTTTGCAAATAATTTTTGTACAGGGTTAAAACCTCCACTAGACAGAGGGGATCATATCTTGCTCAACCTGATGAAGCAGAGGCAACGCCACAAGAGGTGGAGAATGTGCCTGAAATAGGAGAGGCCTTGGTTTTGAACAAGGTATTTCTAAAACCAGCTAAAGAGGTGGTGGATCTGACATAGAGGAAAGCATTGTTCTGGACTGTGTGTAATTCACATGGAAAATGCTGAAATTTGATTATAGATAGTGGGAGTACTGATAACTTGGTAGCCACTGAGATGGTGGAAAAACTAGGTTTGAAGAAGTCGAAGCATCTGACTCCATATAAGGTGTCTTGGTTACAGAAAGGACACCAACTGTTGGTTGATGAGCAGTGCGAGGTGGAGTTTCACATTGGCAAGTATAAGGACAAGATAACTTGCGATATTATGCCTATGGACATGTTCCATATTCTGCTGGGAAAACCATGGAAATATGATAGAAAGGTCGTCCATGATGGGGAAAATAATTGTTACGGATTTGTGAAGGATGGGATAAAGCATACGCTAGTTCCCATGAAAGAAGAAGAGACTGCAGAAACTAGTGGTACTAAAACACTGCTGATAGGAGGGAAGGAGTTTCTGCGACAGATTGAATGGAGTGAATTATGCAGTTGGGCGGAGGCCAAGAGCATTTTTGATGCATACGGAAACCACTGATTTGCCTGTGGAAATACAGGACATGCTGCAAGAGTTTAGTGATATTAGTCACCATATTGTTTTTATTCCAGGAGCCAGTTTTCCAAATAAAGTTGCTTATCGGATGAGTCTGAAAGACAATGAGGAGATCAAGAAGCAAGTACAGCAATTGTTGGATAAAGGACTCGTTTGAGAGAGTTTGAGCCCTTGTGTTGTTCCGACTGTTCTAGCTCCCAAGAAAGGAGGTGAGTGGCAGATGTGCACTGATTCTCGGGTGATAAACAGGATCACTATCATGCACAGGTTTCCTTTACCTCGGATGGATGATATGATGGATTTTCTGAGTGGAGTAGCATACTTTTCAAAGATAGATCTGAAAATCGGCTATCACCAGACTAGAATTAGAGAAGGTGACGAATGGAAGACAGCTTTCAAGACCAATGAAGGCTTGTATGAGTGGTTGGTCATGCCTTTTGGGCTGAGCAATGCGCCCAGCACATTCATGCGTTTGATGAATGAGATGTTGAAAAAATTCATTGGTAAGTTTTTTATTGTATATCTGGATGATATACTTATCTTCAGCAAAACAAAGGAAGAAAATTTTTGGCATGTCAGGTATGTGCTAGAAAAATTGCAGCAAAATAAATTGTTAATAAATTTGAAAAAATGTTCTTCTTTCAAGAAAGAGTTGATCTATCTAGGCTTTGTGATTTCTGATAATGAGTTGAAGATGGATCCAGAGAAGTTTGCAACCATAGTTAGCTGGCCATCTCCCAAAATTTTGTTTGGAGTAAGAATTTTTCATGGATTGTCAAGTTTCTATCGAAATTTTATTAAAAACTTCAATGGTATTTGTGCACCTATGTTGGATACCATTAAGAAGGCAAATCAGCCTTTTCATTGGACAAAACCTGCTTAGAGGAGTTTTCAGTTTTTAAAGAAGAAGATTATGGAAAAACCAATCCTAAAGTTGCTAGACTTCAAAAAAAATTTCCAACTTCGTTGTGATGCCAGTGGGACAGCCATTGGTGCAGTACTCAACCAAGAAGATAAGCCAGTAGCATACTTCAGCAAGAAGTTTAATGAGAGCAGGCGTAAGTATACGTCTTATGTCAAAGATTTTTATGCATTCGTCCAAGCATTGAAGAATTGGAGACATTATTTGTTGGCTAATGAATTTGTCTTGTTTTCAGCATCTCAAAGACTTGTATGAAGTGGATGCAGATTTTAAGGAAGCTTATGAAGCTTGCCATAATCCACTGTTGAGAGACAATAGTCCATGGTTGGACTATAACATACAGGAGGGGTTGTTGTTCAAAGGAGGACATTTGTGTATTTCGGAATGCTCTATGCGAGAGAACTTAATCCAGGAAAAACACAGTGGAGGTTTGGTCAGACATTTTGGCATAGATAAGACTTTGGATCAGCTGAGCCACTTTTATTATTAGCCGAGAATGCGAATGGATGTACAGAGATTTGTGATCAGGTGTAAAGTGTCTCAACATGAAAAGGGATGCAGCCAGAATGCAGGGTTGTATACACCCTTACCAATTCCAAACAAACCATAGGACTCAGTCAGCTTGGACTTTGTCTTGGGTCTGCCAAAGACACAGCGGGGATTCGATTCCATCATGGTGGTGGTGGATCTTTTAACCAAAATGTCACATTTCATTCCATGCAGAAAGACAAGTGATGCCACACATGTAGCTCATTTTTTCTTCACAAAGATAGTCAGATTACATGGCTTGCCGAAGTCCATCATCTCGGACAAGGATGTAAAGTTCACAGGCCATTTCTGGCGAACATCGTGGAAGAAATTAGACACCAAACTACATTTCAGTTCTGCTTATCATCCACATTCATATGGGAAAACTGAAGTTGTGAATAGGAGTCTAGGAAATCTGTTGAGGAGTCTGGTTGGTGAAAATTCCAGATAATGGGATCGTGTGCTTACACAAGTGAAGTTTTCTCACAATGACTCGCCCAACAGAAGCACATCCAAAAGTCCTTTCCAAATCCTGTATGGAATGCACCCACGTGGAGTATTTGAGTTGCGGGATTTGGGTCAGTTAGAACGTAGGAGTGCTGATGGTGAAGATCTCATAAAAGAAATCAGCGATCTACATGAACAAGTCAAATTGAAGCTACAAGACAGCAGCTAAAAATATAAACAGCACGCATATTTGAAAAGGCGAGAGGTACAGTTTGAAGTAGGAGACTTGGTACTTGCACATTTGCACAAGGAGAGGTTTCCTAAAGGCGAATACAACAAATTGAAAATGAAAAATATCAGGCGTTGTAGAATTCTTCAGAATTTTTATGCAAATGCTTATGAGTTGCAGGTACCTCCGGGTGTAGGAATCTCGCCCATCTTTAATGTGGCAGATATGTACTCATACACTGTTTTTGATGAAGAAGATAGTTCAGAGAGATGAACACGGGACACCCAGGATGAAGAGAGATCATGGATTAAACAAATGCCTCTATCACAGCCTTTGGAAATTGAATAGATTTTGGACACACAGGTGGCCATGAAGACGCAAAACAAAGAATATTTAGAGTATCTGGTCAAATGGAAGGACCATCCTCTGGAGGAATGTTCCTGGTTGGATGCTACCCAAATTCAAAGTGCAGGGTACTCTATTGAAGAACTCATGGACAGGAGTCATGAATTTAAATTACCCCAGGAGCCTGATGCAGGAGCATTAAGGTAGAGCCAGCAATGTGACAAGTTAGTCACATGTTGTGGCTTGGAAAGAGGATCATCAGTCCAAGAATTTGAAGACTTTATTTTTTTTAAGTATTTTTTTTAAGTTAATGTGGGCTAACTCAGCCATTTTAATTTGCAAAATAAAAAATGGTTAAATTAGGATTAGTTAAGTTTTGTGTTGAATAAACTGTTTTGAAACCGATTGACAGTTTCTGAACCATATGGGGATTTTGGGGAAAGGGATCAAAATGAACCAAATCCACCATTGTGGGGCTCTGCCATCGATATCGAGAAAGGAGAGAATAGAGGAGCAGAAGTAAATGTAAAAACCATCCATTTGAGGGTTTGGCTCTGTGTTTTCTATTTTCCAAATGTTTTCCAAGTGTTTTGTGTTGGATCGGAAACTTTGTTTTAGAACAATATTTTATTTCAAAGATTAATCCAAGTGTTTTTTTCTTTGATCAGGCCCCTTTTTTTAAATTAGTTATTTGAATCTCTGTTGAAATCAAATACCTATATTTGAGGCGCACAGCAAGAATACAAATCGGATTTTGCATGCATGACGGGTCTATAGACCTTGCATATTCTTTGTTGAATGTAATATTGTGTTGACTATAGAGCATATATCAATCGGATTTGTAAGCGCAACAAGGGTCGTTGGATCCAACCAACCAATGGTGGAAGATCACATCGCAGGCGAAGAGACATCGCACATCGCAGAGAATAGCGGTTAAGAGATTTCACAAGTTAAGTTTAAAAACTTGCGATGTGAAGTGGTGTGGAGAGGGAGTTACGCGGGTCGTCGGATCCTGCAGAAGCCAATGGTGGAGATTGAAGCGGCGACCGCACATCACAAATTTTAGATGTTAGCTCTAAGGACCATCACGAGGTAAGTTTAAAATTTTGCGATGCAAAGTGGAGGACATGTGTCATCGCGACACAAAATCACAAGTCGCAGGGAATAGACTTTAACATGTTAAGTTAATTTGTATTTTGTGCGAAGTGTGATCGCACTTTGATTGGTCAAGAGTTGTGTGGGTCCCTCCGGAAGGAACTCCCGCGGGTTCGCATTTTTGTTTGGTTTATGCGTTGGTTTGGGTTTTTTTTTAGGTCTGGGTGTGTTATAGAAACTTCGTTCTTGATCGCGCAAGCATGTATGTTGATAACTTCCAAGGATTTAACTCTATTATGAAGTAAGGGGATTTTGTGAGGAGTTTAAAAACTCAATTCCGCAGTGTACATTGACCTTATTGCAGCAGGTATGCATCAGGCTATAATGTGCATGGGGTTTCTAAAGTGTTTTTAGCCATTTATCAAATAATATAGCCATAAAAAAATTTATTTCCCAAAAAAATTGGTTTCAAAAGCCTTGTATATTTGTAAATTTTGTAAATAATATTGTAGATTTAATTTGTAAATTATTTTGCTAATTTGGGTTTTGGGGTTTTAAGATTTTGTATAGTATTTGGGGTTTTGGGGTTTTCAAATTTAAATTTATTTTTTTTATATTGGCTATTTGGGTTTCTATTCTAAATTTGTTTCAGGATTGAGGACGAAATTGGCATTATATTCCTCATAAACCCTAGACATATAGGGTTTTCAGGCAAGTTTTGTAGGTTGCGTATTTTCAAATCGAGAAAGAAACCCATTTTAAGAATGCCCTAGCCCTTACCCAACCTAAAAGGCTAGAGTTTGGGACCTATTTTGCAAGCATTAAGAAGAACATAAGCCCTACAAGGGCAAGATCTCATAACAAACAAGAGTTTCTTTAAGGGATTGGCATTTTATCTCTAACAATTTGTTTTGCAGTGATTTTGAGGTTAAGATTGTGTTTTCAGGTGGTTATCTTCATTGAAAGTCTTCCTAGCCATCTACAAGGCCCCAAGGCCTCTTGGTTTGCTCTCTAAACCCTAGCTTCTCATTGTTTTATCACTGTTGTAATTTTTAGTTTATAAAGTGATATGTAAGCCCTAAAATCACATTTAAATTGGTCAAAATAACTCAAAATTATAAAATTTGAATTTTCCTAAATTTTGGCCATTTGGGAATTGGTTATCTAGCCTAGATTTGATTTTTTTCTTGATGAAATTTTACTGCATAACTAAATACATCAGATCTGAACTTTTCTAAATAATTTGCCTAAAGGGCTCAAATTTTCAAATTTTCAGTTTTGGCAATTTTTTCCAAGTTTTGGGCATTTCTGGGCATTTGTTAAAGCACTAATAACTCATTATTTTTCTGATTTTCTCACTGTTGTAACAAGTTTTTCAAATCTGATATTTTCTGAATATCACTCTAAAAGCCCCAAAAAACTTTATTTTTCAATTTTGATAAATTTTTCCTAGTTTTGGGCATATTGGCCACTTATTGTAGCATCATTAACTTGTTGATCTGATGATTTGTTTACTGTTGTAATAAGTTATATCAGATCTGAATATTTTCTTAATCATACACGTTAAGAAGCCCTAAGAACTCATAAAAAATCATTGGTAAATTTGCTTAATTTTTCAAGAAGTTCTAGGCATATCTTGGCATTAATAACTCACTAAGTGCATGATTTTCTTACTGCTATAATAAGAGTTTTTAGATCTGATTTTTGTTGAACATAATATCTTAAAAGGATTGAGAAATCATAGTTTTAATTCAACAATTTGTTGGGAATCTCAGTAATCATCTCTAGTCACTGTATGCTTGTTATCTCTTGTATTTAAAGTGGTTTCCTAATTGTTGTCATAAAGCTAGTAAGTGGTGAAATTTCTGAAGTGTTATTGTTGATTTTGATTATCTAAGTTTGCACTTAAAGCACTCACATATCTAGGCTCTAATTTACTAATCTTGTTGATGGTTTCATGTCACTATGGACATTTGAAATTTAATTGGCATCTTGTAGATTGATATATTGGTTAACATTTGCACTTGTATCCTTAAACACTTGTCTTGTTTTAAGATTGTTTTCTAATCATTGTTAAGTACTCTTTTCATTAAAGGTTAATCACAAATTTAAGTATTTAAATACTTAACCAATCTTAACTCAAGAACTTCACTCATCCATCTTGCATTTCATTCGAAGAGTAGTTGCACTTAACAACTTACCTCCAAACATAAGCTTGGTTGATAGACTCCTAGGGAAACCCTTTCTCATCTAACTTGAGGGATTCAGTGCTTCTTGGTGGTTAACATAGTGACCTTGCAGTCATCAGAGCCAGAATATTTGTAGCGTTGGAAGCACTGGGTGGCTAAACACAGGGGGAGGTATTGTTAATCATGCCATTGTCTTCTTCCCGTTGGCTTCCATCTCACAACCTACTCTGAACACTGATTCTCAAAACAGTTAAGGAAGAGGTTAAACTTAGATTAGGAATTTAATATAACATTAACCAACATCCCTGCATTACACCTAGGCCTTAGGATTTTCATATCATACAGTATATTCTATCATATTAAGCAGTGGGTGTCCATCTGGTTACTTGGGTTCAATTTATAATAAGCAAGAATTATGACTCCATAAGGCATTGGTCTCATCCTAAAATCTAATCTAATCATTAATCTTGCTAAATTTAACCAAGTAGCTAGGCCACTCATCTGTGTCTCCCAAACAACTTGGTTCCCAATTTTTTTTCCTTCACCTCATTCCATAGAGACTACCCCCCATCACATGTTGTTGAGAGATAGATATAACAATGGGCAGGGATCAGGGTGACAACCCCCGTCCTAAGCAATTGTCGCGGTGCATTTACAATTCGGGCGACAAAAAGTCTTTGTTCTTATTTCTTTTCTCCCCCTGCCCCTAACTGGAACACTTTGATGTGAGGGCCACATTCTCCTCCTCCTTCAATCCCTTTGATTGGCTATTATTGCTACCACTGATGGAGCTCTTTAGTATAACTTGCCTCAACTCCTCTTGTTGCAAGTTAGACCACATCATGTCCCACTTTAGTAGCTTGTATCTACCTTGTATACTTTGGAAAGAAACTTTCCACTACTCAGAGACATTTTTCAGTGCCAACCTCACAAGCTCTCATGGTTGTCCCCAAAAACTGCAAGTTGGTCACGGACCTCCTGAATCCTGGTGAGGAAGGGATCTATGTCTTCCCTCTTTTGCATCTTGATGCATCTCAGCTTTTCTTCCAGGAACATCTTTTGCTACTTGGAAGTACCCTCATATAGTATGGAGAGAGCATCCCACATATCTTTTGCCGTTCCCTTGGCCGCGATATGTGAGACTATATGGTCCCAGACTCCATCCAGTATCAATCACTTCGCCTTCACCATCTTTTCGTGTATTCTTCCTCCTTATCTGCATCTGGGAATTTCCACTACATTATCTATGTAGACTTTCAAGTCATATTCATCTAGAAGGAAGGACATCCTAGCCTTCCAGATGACATAGTTAGAAGATCCATCCAACATATCCTGATCTCTAAGCCCTACAGTGGCCATCTTTCAAGTTGTCAAAAATTCCCTCTTTCCTTCTACTTGGTTGTTGCTCTTCTATTCAAACTCCCCTCTTGAATGTGTGGATCTGCTAGTTGTTATTGCCATTCTACCTAGAAAAATCAAATTTTTGAGGCTAGAAGTTCCCTGAGAGAAAATTTTCCTCTTTTGTGTGTGCTTTTCTCTTCCACCCAACGTATATTCTGCAACTGAAACTACCGCAAAACCCTCCATGTACAACCAAATAATCTGCTCAATGAAAATCTGAGCTGCAACTGATCCCTTTGACTGCTGGGATCACTAACCCGGGCAACTCGAATTTTCTGCAACCCTGCAACTAAAAATTGTTGAGATTCAACAAGATGATGAGCTTAGTGAAAAGAGTCGCCTTCACTAAGTGGGCCCGCAGACTATTTTTGGCGCAAAGTCTATTTTTAGACTATGTCTATTTTTAGACATGTCGATCATATTCTATGAGTTGTAGGATGCTATTTGTGGATGGTTGTTCAAGTTGGAAAAATAGATGGACTTCTATTTTTAGACATATTGGGCGGAGTCTATTTTTAGATTACCAGTCTAAAAATAGATATGTCGAATATTATTAGCTCTTAATAATATTTGGACTCTAAACATTATCTTATTCTCTTGGAGCACTTCAGTTCAGTGCACAAATGTGGCACAACAGCTGGCAGAAGGAATTACGCTATTCCTGAGGGTTTACTGGAGCTATTGCATGGAGGACTTCAGTTAGAACTCATGTGACAGAGTTTGGTGGAGTTAGAGAAGTAGTTGGTGGAGTTGTATTTAGTTTAACTCAGTTAGACTCAGTTGAGCTAGTTGTATCTAGTCTAACTGATTGATACACTAGTGAGAGTGGAGTGAATTAATTAGTTAATTAATTCAAAAATAATAACTCATTAATCAACTGAATAATACATCAGTTAACTACAGTGCATGGCAGTTTCAGTGGAGACCAGTGGAGAGATACGTGAAAGAGCAAGTGTGACTATCAGTTGTGACTATAGTGATGCATTGATTGCATCCAACACTCAGTGGAGATGCCAATGAGGATTGCGTGAGCAAGGATGGAGTAATTCGAAGTCATTCAGAGCTATTCTTCAGCAAGGATTGCGCAGTAGAGGCAGGCTAGCAGGTGGCAAAGATCGGTGCATGGATTTGCAAGATCGGGCTTGATTAGTGTGTAGCGATTGTATTGTATTGAGAGCTTGATATGATCAGCTTTGTATGAGGATTGTTACATGATCTCTATGACATATATTATATACATATAGTTGGGGTTTTCAACTTCAGGCTTTCTAGTTAAACAACTATGTTAATGTGTGTAAATTTTTATTGTTTCATGTGTGCATTGCAATCTTGATTTAATTTCCGCAAATGATCAATGGTGGAATAGATTCTGTATTTTGCATGAAGTTAAAATAGTGTGAGATCAGGAGAATCTTGGACATATAACACATAAGTTATATAATTTCTACAAAAATCAAATTTATGCCTTAGTAATTCGACCTTCCTGCTAAGAAACTACGTTGCCTCTAAGAATTTTGGCTTGCTGCTCCCTCTGAGCAGCGAAATTATCTCCTCCACTTCTGAGCTTCCCCGTAAATCACTCGCGCTCTAATACCATGCGAAATTTTCAAAATTGAAATCCTATTGCAGCAACTGGAATTTATTTTTCTAATTTTTAATTAATTTAACAATTTATTTGCTATGGAAAATATCAAATAAATCACACTGCAACCTTCACAAATAAAACTGTGAAAATAATAGCACTGGAAACTGAGAAACTACTAGCACACACACATAAAAATGACATTGTTATTTTTAGACAAATGTCCCTGAAAAAACCAAACTTGGGAAAACTGGTGCAACAACTGAGGATTTTTATTATTATGCAGCAATGAATTCTGAGTACAATCAATGGATTCGCAACTTGAAATCCAAATAGAAAGAAAATCTGGGAAAAACTATTTAAGGGAATTACCCTTCTTCTACAAGCAACCCCGGCAGAACTTTCCTTCAGAAACTCGTCAGCCTTTATGCTAGATCTATGTAGACCCTATGATGCCTAGCCTCTAAAATTCCTCTGATGAAGTCATTCTTCCTTTCTCTGTTGAGGCAATCCCTTCTACGACACTCTGGAACCTCTAATCGACCTTTGGAACTTAAAACGATTTTCCCTCCATCCAAATTGAGTTTCTCTTCTGAAGCAATTGCGTAGTCCGATGTGTTTCCTCACTAGGAATAACTCGGCCCCTTGCTGCAGCCTCTTCGGATATGGAAAACTTCCTTTGGATCATTATCTTTTCCCCTCACTGACTCTAATTCGATCTATGTCTCTCTAACAACTATTGTTTCTCTTTGGAAATCAATTTTCCGAGGAAATTGAACTTCTAGAGTATCTTCTCCAAGTGCCCATTGACTTCTTATAATCCTCTGTTGGGACTCCAACGAATAAGATTAAATATTAATCAATGGCTAATATCATCTTTAAGTTGATCCGTGTGAATTTCTAGAGAATTCTCAGCTTGAATTAATTAATTATGATTAATTAACCATATTCCCTAATTTTATACTTAATAAATTGCTAATAATCTAATTAATCCATATCTAGCTAGAATTTCCAGAAACGATTTTTGGCTTTTAGAGATCTCATGCATTCTAGCCTCTCCACCAAATTTCATGGTTATAATAGATATGATGCTACAAAAGCTAACACATGTGAGGAAGGGAGAAATGTCAATGCATGACATCAGATGATATTTCTTGATGCGTTTAATAGATAATTCATGCTAGCAGAAGACCACTCATATGCTTGGGTGAATGATGGGTCATCATTACAAGGGGAAAATAGTATTCGAGAAAGGGAATGAGTGGGACGGAGAAAATAAATGAGACTACTTAAAGCTACTTTCAATTTCCAATAGAACCAATGCCTTAAGATAATCCACATGTTGTGTACCATATGTGCCATTAGGGAATTAAACATTTGATTCTTTGCTCATTAATCTCGAGTTTGGATTCCTCCAGAGAGCAAGCCTGGTTTCCTTCGAATCAATCTCAATATTGTTAGTTCTGAGAATGTGGAATGAGCTTCTAGAATGAAAGACTTCCAAAACACTTCTGATTCTCAGGAGAATCCTATCCAAAGAGTTGTCTTTCAGGTTCTTTCCATTATTTAGATATTGGATTAAAAGTAAGGAACCACCCAGGATAATTAAATCTTCCACCCCTTTATCTTTGGCGATGATTAAACCTTGAAGGAGCTTGTACATTTCAACTTGGTTGTTTGATCTTCTTCCTAGATCCCATGCAAAACTAATTCAATTGTTCCCTTGGGATTGATTAAAATCCCTCCCCCTCCTGCCACACCTCCCCCATAAAGGGTTTTAGCTACATAAAAATATTGGCATTACGATATTTGATCTAGTTGTATGAGTGGTTACTAAAGTTGTTAATCTTGTATGGAAAACCCTATTTTCCTGAATATTAGATACATACGCCATGAACCATATTTTTTATAACTATCGCCACCAGTGAAAATAAAGCACCTTAGCTAAGTTGAATGATGTTGGCCTCCAACATTTCTTGAATCAGATGCTCAATCTCTCTCTCCAATGCATATGGATAGTTGTAAGGCCCAATGTTAAGTGGTACACTTACAGGTTGCAAATGAATAACATGGTCATGATCTCAAGTTGTGGAAGACCATTAGACATCTCTCCAAATACCTTGGAATGATTGTTGATAACTATTTTGGGATCCAATCCAAGGTTCAAATCCCACCGTTGTGACCTAGTTTATGTAGAGGAGGGCAAGTCGTAGACCCCCAAAGGTTTACTAGTATTTATGTGTCAGGTGGGCTACTAGGTTCCTCTAGGATACAAAAAAAATGTTAGTTTTTTCCCCGGGGGCAGCTCAAATAGTGATCAAAGTAATGTGAGTCCTGAGAAAACTGAGAGATCCAAGGTTCAAATCCCCTTGGCTGTGACCCGGTTTACGGAGAGGAGGAAAAGCCATAGACCCACACAGGTTTACTAGTAGCTACGTGTCAAACATGATGTTGGGTTCTTCTGGGATACAAAAAAAAAACTATTTAGGGATCCATTGGAGTAGAGGATATAGATGTTTAAACATCTAATGAACATAATTATTAAATTACACCATGGCATCAATTTTTTATTCATTTTTCCGTGGTATTAGAGCTTATCACTTTAGAGAGTTTCCCTTGGATCCCTTTAAGATCAATTTCCTGTCTGACTAAGGAAAATATCATGAGAATATCTTAAAAATTAAGGGTCATTGTTCCAATGATTGTAGCCATTAGACCCCTAATACAATATCAACACCACCCATTTGGATTTCAATCATGGGACTATCCAATAAACACTCCCCTATATTGAACTTAATACTATGGCACTTCCCTAAAAAAAAAATTGTTACCTCCCTCTACAATCATTACTTGAAATTTTGGTGTTGGTTGTACAAAGCAATTAATTTTTTTTCCCAATTTGTAATTGATGTACTTATAGGTATTGCTCAAATCAATCAACATTGCTACATTTTTTTATATATTATTTTATCTTGAATGTTTTTGGAGTACGGATGATAATTAAAAAAAATTGGTTTTCAAGTTCCTGTGGTTATTGTTTACTGAAGAACTTGCCAGATTATCCACAGTATCACGAAAAATTTGTCAAATGTTTCGTAATACTGTGGATAATCCGACAAGTTCTTCAGTAAATTAAAAAAAATATTATTTTAGTATCTTCTAACTCTATATCTTGAGACAATTCTAATTCTTGATCTTCTCCCTCTTGAAAGTCTATGTAGAATAATTTCACCTCACCGCATTTATTCCCCTTCTATACTTACTATCACAATTGAAACATAGTCCTTTTGTTGTTCTTTCATACATTTGTGGAGGTGTCAGACTTGTTGATTTAGGAGAGGGAGCATTAGGTTCTTTATAGTTGTTAGCGACCAATTTTCTAGCAGCCATATTTTACTTTCAACTCATGCACTAGGGATTTAGGTTCAAAGAGGTGCACTTCATGTTGGATGCTTTCCTTTGAAGTTCCTGTAAGGAGGTCTAACAAAGTATCCTCCAAAATGTTCATTGTTCAATGACTTAGGTTTTGGAATTATTGAATGTGCTATGTAAATGGACCTTTTTTACCGAAGATTTATTGATTGACTAAAGAATGTATTTCTCTTAATATATCTATAATGTACTATCAATTCCACCTTAAAAATGGACCAGGATACAATAGAATCATTTTTCCTTTCACAAGTCAATTAATACCATCCAAATCAATCTTGTTACTATCAGGCCCTAAAATTGTCATATTTAATTCACCTTTTCGCATTATAATCACTGGTGATTTTTATTGTTATTATTATCATTTTACACAATTATTGGGCTATTGTCTTAAAACTTTAGCATGATTAAGTAAATGTTTAATATTTAACCTATTCCCTTCTTTTCAATAAGAGTTACCTCAAAATTATTATTAATGATGATTTTTGTGTTATTTTAAGTGTGCCCAAGTTCTCTTGCACCGACAACTTGAGGAAGGACTAGACAGGATCATATAACAAATTTCTAGCCTTGTCCTGCACCCACATTACAATTCATGCACCCGTTTATAGTTCAACATATTGGCACTGGCACACTTCCGGGAGTAAATCGGGAACATTGTTTTTGTTCGTAGTGATGTTTTCATGCTCCCATGTGATCCAAAACATGCTCATGTCATATGAATGGATTTCTAGATAATAATTAATGCCTCTGCCACAAATTCGCAGTATTGGTCAAACAACCAACTTCCTCCTCAATTTGTGAACCTAAAAATTATGGGATATAGGTTTTTCTCCAAGTATGGAAAATTGAATAAGATACAAGTCGTTTTTCAAAATTCTCCATGGTTTGGGAAATACAAAATCGGAGCCAATCTGTAAAAAAAAATATTGCATAATTCCAGGATCATGCCCAGATTTGCAGAAATTGTAAAATCATGCATCAGATTTGTATCTTTGTAATTAGAAAATGGTTGTACTTGACTTCCTTTCAATGGAAAATTGTCATGATCTTTTCTCATTTTGTTTGTACTTTATTTGGCTTGTTCAAGGCTTGTTATGTAATTGTAAAATTATAAGAGCGCGAGTCATGGCCCTACGCTAGGAAGGGATATTGACTGTGAGTTAGATCTCTTTTGGGCGTTGGATCTTGAGAATTCGGCTCACGATGTAGAAGGTTGAGCTATATTTTCAATACAAAAATCTTGTGCCAAGTTTTAGTTTTTAGGTTTTTTCAACTTGTGATTCTGTAATTCGACTTATTTTAAGAGGCAACAAGCTGGTTGGGAGGGACCCCACCCCAACTTTTTGTCCTCCCTATCTACTGTTTCCCTTTGTCTTTTTCCCTTTGTCTTTTGTTTATATAATAAGTTATAGATCTAGTAGTTAGTGTCATATTTATAGTTTGAATGTGCTAACTGGAGTGTTTAAAACTCATATCTAGAAGGTCTTCAGTGTGGAAGTTATACATCATGTTTGGTGGAATACTTCTTTCCTTTATACAAATTTAGAAACAATTAATCACGTGTGGTCCATGGTTGTGACAGGGAATGTGTTTATATGTCAGTGTTGTGGTTGATTAATGTGTGAAGATTGCTCATGAGCTGTATATAGTTTTCACATGCAATTGCATTAACAATACACCGTTTCATAAGTCATTTTCAAGATTTCACCTCTGCTGCAATTGTTAAGTTATTAGCACAAAGTTGCATTTGATCTTGTGGATCTGGAACTCTTTGTCAAATTTATGACATAAGAGTGACAGATCTACCTCGATCTATGTCCTCTGTCGAAATTATAAACCCAACATTACAAGTTCATTGATGTTTGATAGCCCTGTGTTAACTATTAACTTGGAATCATCTCAAATCTGCTTTACACCTGAGGTATATTGATTAATGATAAAGGACACAACAAGTTTCATCTCGATTTGATTATGAATCGAAGCAAAACTTGTTAGCAGTGGAAAATACGCATTTTATGACCAGATAACCTTCTTGAATTGGAACAGATCATCTATAGGAAGTTTATTAGCTCATGATCTTCAATTCTAATCGAAATATTTTAACCTGATATATTACGTCTTAGCTTTTTGATGCATGAAGGCTATAGTCAAAGGATTAATTTATAATAAAACAAAGGTTGGGTTATTAAGTTACAGCTTTACATTTTATCTCTGTAAATGTGCATTGGTTCGAAATATTTTAACTTGATATATTACGTCTTATCTTTTTGATGCATGAAGGCTATAGTCAAAGGATTAATTTATAATAAAACAAACGTTGGGTTATTAAGTTACAGCTTTACATTTTATCTCTGTAAATGTGCATTGGTTCGAAATATTTAAACTTACATAATTCCTCTTTTAGCATGATTCTGTGTGTTTCTCTCATTAAAGCATTTCCAAAATCAATTTCCATAAGAGATAGTTTATTGATTTATAGACCTTTGGAGTTGTATGCAAGTTTGGATTATTAGCTTTAGATCTGAGCACAGCATTCCTTGAAATGTGTTTACGAAGTTGGTGCATTTGGATTGGAAATTTGAGTGCCATAAAGTAGATTTGGAACTTGTTCTTTTTTATTAGTTTACGCATAGAATTGACAATAGTATTATGCACAGCAGTTTATTAGACTCGGTTGATTGAGTTTTGTGAGCAATGTGAAGGCACTTTTCTTACATTCAGAGTGGATTGCTTATGATTTAGACTGACTTGTCTTTCAGATAATATGAGACAATATTTCCTTTTAAATTCCTCAGTTGATTAATAGTCCATGTTCAGGTTTTCAATTAATCAATAATTAGGGTTTGCCTCTTAGTTGTTGATGGTTAGGGTGTGTTATTTAATTTCCAGTAATTAGGGTTTTGCCTTTCAATTTTCAATAGCTAGGGTTTTCTCTCTAACTTCCAATAGTTAGAGTTTACTCCTTAATTAGGGTTTGATTTCCAATTGCTAGTAGTTAGGGTTTTCTTATAGTTGTTGCAAGATTACAGGACTAGTGTTTGCAGCAGTTAGGGTTTCGCTTCTAATGAATGACTATGATTGCAGGATTGACTAATGTTTGCGGGAATTCGAAGGTGTTAACAATTTCTAGACAAATTAGGGTTTTTTTTTGCAAGTTCTTGAAGTCTTTTTCTAGTATTTCCGATGATGTGCCTTGAAGTCCACAGACCTCAGATTGACATTAAATGTTGGTCCATTAATCCACCATATACTACACCCAACAGTTACATGGATACCATATTTACCTTTTGTAAGGATGTCACTTGGAGTAGATCAAATTATTGCTCCATTTGGAGCATCCATGTTATAAGATCATTGCCATCAAACTTCCTCATATCAATCTTCGAAATGAAGTAGCTCATGGGTCCTGAGTTGAAGGACTAATGATGCAGATCTTGGATTGACAAGTCGTGACCATGTTTTTGTGACTCAATATTTTTGTTTTACAATTGCGATACAATACTTCTTATATGTGATTGGGTCTCAACATCATTATTCTCCTTTTGTTCATGAGTTCCTTGGATATCCATATCCCTTTTAGGGAAATCCTTTAATAGAATGATTTGTAATTTCTTTATTTCTGCCTTATTTTTTAGCCAGGGAATTTTTGTATTTATTCCTTAACAATTTTGCATTTCTTCTTTGTTTTCCTTCATCCTTTGTTGCATATGTGACAACCAATTTTCCAACTTGGATACCCAGTAATAGACATCTTCTATTTCTTCATGGCGTTGTCTAAATATGCTACAGTTTGGAATTTTTGGCCGAAATCCGACAAATTATTTTTGGCCAAATCTTATTTTTTGTTGTTTAAAATGGGTTTTTGATTGCATATATGGATTCGACACCATGAAAAACCCTTGGGGAACTCGGATTCTAGAGAGTTTACAACTCAAACTTGTGAGTCCAAGAAATCCATGTCGAATTCTATCAAAATTAGACCAGAAAAATATGTTGGATAACCTTCTAAAACTAGAACAGATAGACTACGACTTTCTTCGTGAGTCATGGATGAGATTTTTGAAGGCTTAGGTGGTTAAATAACTTTTTAAGTACCCTTATATGGATTCGACACCATGAAAAACCCTTGGGGAACTCGGATTCTAGAGAGTTTACAACTCAAACTTGTGAGTCCAAGAAATCCATGTCGAATTCTATGAAAATTAGACCAGAAAAATATGTTGGATAACCTTCTAAAACTAGAACAGATAGACTACGACTTTCTTCGTGAGTCATGGATGAGATTTTTGAAGGCTTAGGTGGTTAAATAACTTTTTAAGTACCCTTAGAAGCCATGTGAATAAATAACAATGTTCCAAGCATTAGAGAAATTTTGAGGTCTAAAATGCACCTCAAAACAAAAATTTACAACCAAAATAAACTTTATAAGAACCAATATGATTCAAGATGATGATTTCAACCATGGGGGGGTAAAAAGATTAAAAATAAAAACATAAAAAACTACTTTTTCAACTCGTAATTTCAACTTATCTCCCTATGGTTTAACTCAAATTTCAAGCGGGAGAACTCGTTAGATATAGAATTTAAATCCTCATCCAAGGAGTACCCATGTTGTATACTTTCAATGGACCCTGCTACTGGAAAAATGAGAAATCCATGAAAAGTGTGATTGCAATCATGGTTTTTCATGTATTTCTCATTTTCCATGTATCAGGGTCTATCCAAAGTATGCAATATGGGTACTCCTTGGATGGAGAATTAAATTATGCATCCAATGACTATTCCCGCTCGAAATTTGAATAAAATTGTAGGGAGATAAGTTGAAAATATGAGTTGAAAAGGTAGTTTTTTCTTTTTTCCCTCTAAAATTTGATGATGTAATCTAATCTTATTTTACTATTTCCATTATTATTTTCTAATATTCCTTAGCAGGCCCATTTTAGACCTCAAAATTTCTGTAATGATTTTCTCTTTACTCATAAATTTTGAATCACCAAAAATAAATCTTCTAATCAAAATTTATGCCTCCTGTAATTTACATACCTTTTAAAACCCTAATTTGTAGACTATCTTGATGGCTAACCTTTATCCTAATATATATTTGAAATTTGATGCATTTTAAATTTGAAATTTCAGCCTGCAGTGTTTTGATGCCTTCTTTACAATTCCACGTCTGACCAAAATTTGACATGCCAAATGAAAGTTATGTTAATTTTCCCAAAGCTTGTTGATTTTTGGCCTCTTCTCAAGAGAAAACTTGTATAGTGTGACATATGTCCAATTTTTAAATGTAATAGGATTTTTTATCGGATATATCTCAGTATGTGTCCTCAAATCTCTAAAATTTCATAGTCCAAAATTTCTCTTAAAAAATGTGACAAGAAAAATTCTAAGGTTGCATGTTTGAAACTAATTTCATGACTATTCACAAACCTTAACTTCAATAGATATCCAATATTGTAGCAAACCAGAATCCAAAACTTTTTACTAGTTGTACCCTGATATTTCTCCTCAAACCCTTAAACATTTCATGGCTTGACGTGTCCTCGAGATAAAAGTATAGTGAAAATACCAAGATCATTCATTTGAAATTAATTTTCAAGACCATTCAGAAACCATAAATTCCATAGAGTCTATCTCTGAAAGTATATCAAACCATAATTCTGAAATCATAAGTGGATGTACTTTGAGGTCTCCCCTCAGTCTTCTCAAAATTTCACGATCTGAAGCTTTCCCAAAAAAATGTATAGTGAAAATGCCACAATGATTCATTTGAAGCAACAAAACTCTAGGTTCATATGCTTTGATCCCAAATGTTATGAACCGTTGTGCAAAAAAATGATAAGAAGCCAATAATTGTAGTTCATTTTGAGAGGGAAACCTCCTTTTACAATGAATACAATGTAAGGGACATGATATGATGATCCTAAGACTAGGTTTCCTTGGTATATATATAGGAGACGAGGGTTACAACTATAATGAAAGGGTATAACATAGTTTTAAAAACCCGGATTGTTAGTCAACTCAGTCCAGCTACCAAATTAGTTTTTGAACCGGACCCAGAAAAACTAAACTGGTAAAATCTCAATGAACTAGTCTTTGAAATAATACATGAAATAATTATTTTTTAATGAAAAACATTTTTAAGATTTAAAACCATGATTCCAAACCATTACAGACGAAATATACAAATTTTGTTCATTTATATAACATGTAGGGGTGAATATCAAAATGGCACCAAGTGCAATATATATTAGCATCAAAATACATAACCAATGAGGCTCTAAATGCCCTCTAGAGTCCAAACACAATATAACAAGTTATTGGCCACTAGCCTACTACAACTGTACATATCAATGATCAACATGATCACTCCTCATCAAAGTCGTCACCACTACTAGACATGGAATCATCAATATGAGCTACATAAATATCATCTAGCTAAGAGTCTAATGACTCCTCAAACTCCTCTACAACCTCAGTAGTAGTAGCAGCAATAAAACTAAACCTAATAGAAGCATGAGTAGGTCAAGGTAAACTACTAGTGCTTCACATTGGTTGTTTGTATTTGCTTTTAGGGACTATTTTTGGAGAGAAACAACCCCTGGTTTCCCAAAAAAAATCACTCATAGCCACCTTAAACTAATCTATGTGGGTTTGCGGCCATGCAGGTGCAAGTTGTTAATAACCCGACCGGGTTATGATGGAAATGGCCAGTTCATGCTAGTTTGGTATAAAATTGATCGATTCATGATCGGATTGGTACCAAACCAGTGTCTAACTCGGCCCAAACTGGGGCCATAGGCATGGTTGACCTCCTAGCCTGCTGAATCGAGTGATTTGACCAGGCAGTGGTTCAACCCAACTAGGTTTTAAAACCATGGGGTATAATGAAAGGTTTTGGCCTACATAATAACAATAGGAAAGTAGTAACTCAATATCTAGGGCTTAATAAGGGGTTTTTTGGGTTAACAAGGGTTTGTTTAAGGCTTAACTTAACCTTAGTGCTCAAATTTTAATGGTGCTCGTGTCCCCACTTTTACACTAAAGATTAATGAGGGAGGTTGAGTGTGGTAGTTTGAGGTGTCATTCAATTTCCTCAATCCCTCAAAGAGTCCTTTAGGGCACAAAGCATGGGTTACCTCCCTAGCCATCATTAAGTCCCTATATTTATCATAAATGCTCAAAAACTTAAAATCGAATCCATATCCCCACTTAAAGGCCAAATGCACCTTACAGAGGTAAGATGTGGTGGTTAAAATACTCTTTAATGGCACTCAAGCCCTAGAGGCCTTCTTTAAGAGTATCCAAGGCATGGGAAATTTCATCAACTAAATTTTGTTAACATTTTAGGTTATACCTTTGTAGGTACATGTGTAGTGGTTGGTGGGTTATTATCTACAAATTAGTGTGTTGGTGGTTAAAGGTTTAATTCTTGACATCCTTTAACCCATTATTCCTTAACTAAACTTAACACAACCTAACCCATTCACTTAATCCATACACCTAACCCACAAACATAACCCATGGTTTGAATGCACAAATCACCTAACCCACACACATAATCTATGCACCTAGCCCACACATGTAACCCAAGATGGACCCCCTATAGGCAGAATCTTTGTTCTTGTGAGAGCTAATTTAGGGTTAGAGAGCTACTGGATTAGGGGGTTTAGTGTTAAGGCATTAATGGGTTAGGGGGTTTAATGTTAATGGGTTGATGGCTTAGGTTGTAGTGGGTCATGGGTAGAGGGTAATGAGTTAGGGGATTAGTAGGGTAGGAATTTATGGGTTTGAGTGTAGTGGATTAAGTGTTAGAAGATTAAGGGTCATAGTGGTAAGGTGGTACACATTAGTGGCTATGGGTGTCCCTAAAACTTAAACCTAGGATTTGAACATGAAAAGAGTTAGAGGATATTGGATGCTAATGACATGCTAGAGGTATGTGTATTGGCCCAAGATGCAAGAGTATGTAGCTAGGTTTATAAAAGGATGCATGCTTTGTTGTACTAGCAAGCTTAGTAACAAGAAACAGGGTCTATATCATCACTTCCCTATACCCACTCGTCCCTGGAAAATCATTTCCATGGAATTTGTGGGGGGTTTACCAACAACTAGGAAAGGACATGACTACCTGTTCATGGCAGTTTATAGGTTTATCAAGATGTGTGTTCTGATGCTCTAGAAAAATACCATCAGCGAGCAAGAAGAAACAAACTTGTTCTTTGGACAGGTCTGGGTACACTTTGAGATACCAAGCAGCATCATTTCAAACAAAGACATGAGATTTCTTATTACATTTTGGACTACATTGTGGGAGAAGATGGACACAAAGTTCAAGAGGTTTACGGTGTTCCATCCACAAACAGATGGGAAAACAAAGGTAGTCAATAAGACTTTGGTGCAACTTTTGAGGGGTTACAATCAGAAGCATCTGAAGACTTGGAACAAAACTAAGGCATATATACAAAATTGTTATAACAAAGCAGTCCACACTTCTAATAGTAATTCCCGATTTGAAAATTGTTTTGGATATTTACCACCTTCACCTTTGGATATTGCATATGGGAAACAAGGAGAAGGGAGGATCTTATAGGGGATGCCTTGAGGGTTGAAAAAATTGTTGAAAATGTCAAGCATATCCAGATATAAGTATAGGAGACATTGCAAAAGTCACAAGAAAAATGCAATCCAAACATGATCAACACAAAACAAAGAAGTCGTTTAAGGTTAGAGACAAAGTATTGTTATAGTTGAACAAAGAGAGGCTATAGGGTCTTGGTAATAAAATCAAGGCTCTACGGTATGGTCCCTTTGAGATACTAGAAAAGGTGGGAGATAACACCTATAGACTCAATCTACCCCCATACATGCACATTCACTCAGTTGTGAACGATGAGAATCTGAGTCTCTATCAGGAAGAGGGACAAGTCCTACCTTCGGTGGAGGATTTGACACCAGATGCTCAAGCAGAGTTAGTAGAAGATATAGTTTTGTGAAAGAGGTCTAGAGCTATGCAACAAGGGTAGCATGAACTTTGGCAGATTGGGTTGAAAGGTGATGCAGGAGCATCCTGCTTAAATGTCAAAAGTATTGGGAGACTTAAGAGGTCTTATGTTTTTTTTAGAGAGTTGGTTCTCTAAATGTAATTTTTGATGCTTTGAGTGATTTAGAATAGGATTTAAATTAATATTTTGAGCATAATTGTAAATGTTTTCGAATGTTAGATAACATGAGAGAATTAGGAATTATTTCATGAATTTATGGGATTGAGAGGATCCTTAGGGATAAAAGAGAGATTTTAGGAATTAATGAGGACTTAGAAAAATTAGGGATTTGTTGAGTAAAGTATGGATCTGAACCAAAATTGGTTCAGAGAAACTTTTTTATAAATTGTAAGCCTTGAAGGCATGAAAAAATAGAGGGGCATGGATCGAGTGGAAGGATGAGATAGATAGAATCGAGAAACAAATAGAGATAGAGAGCTACATAATTGAGGTAATCAAATCGAAAGGGTCAAAGCTCTGTAGATTTTATGAATAATAGATTTTAGCTTTGTGTGCAATTCTGGTTCTAGTATTGAGTTGGGTCTGAAATCCTTTGAAGTTTTGAATTAGTATTTACTGGTAATGTTTTCTGTTTTGGGTTAAATTTGGGCATATTTTCTGTTATACGTTATTAGCCAAAATGACTATATGAATTTTTTATTCAAACTGGAAGAACTATATGGTTAACCTTCATGGCAAATTCATGTTTTAATTGTTTAAGAAAATCCGAGTTTGTTGAAACCGAAAGATTTGAAGACATAGCAGAATCGAAATGAAATCATGTGATTTGGTCACACCAAGAAGAACACTCTCTATCTCTGTGTTTTAATTAAAATGATGAAGGGTTTAAGGTTTCAATAAAATCCGAAGGTTTCAATGCTTGATACATTTGAAAGCAGAATTTATGCAAATCCGTGTTTTTGTGAGGGATAATTCTGCAAGAGCGTAAATCTGGTAGAAATGGAGTAAATAAGATTGTTGTAGTGCGTAAAGAGCCAAGATTTAATAAGTTAAATGAAATGTCCAGCATTTAAATGATCCAATGGACCACGCAACAAAACTTGAGATCGGACAGATTCGCATTTAGATATGCGAGGACTTTAGCAATCCAAGCAGAATCGATATTTTATAAGTCTGATTTCATGATTTAAATTGACCATCTAGCAATTTTGTTTGATCGGACGGTCTTCGCCTTAAGATCATCAATCCAACGACTATTGCATTTTTAATTGCACGAGAATTAAAGTTTTAAATGGACCCGATAAATCATAAATCGGATTTTATGATTTGAGTCGTCTGTCCAGCACTTAATAGAATCTGACGGCTTTCGCATTCCAACCATCAATCCAACATTGTTCGCATAAAAAACTGTGTAGAGATTAAACAGAAAGATGGATGCAATCGAATTAGTAAAGGGTTTAATGTTGGTTTAAATCCGTCCCCAAATCAATTAAAATTGACTTAGCAGATCTTTTTATGTGTGATATATAATATTGCTGCATTTTTTGTAAGTGATACTATTATGCTACCGTCATTTATGAAAGAATTATAAAGTGGATTTTTAATCAAAATTTGGGTTGGCGGAAAAGTGTAAAGATATAAAATGGATGCAGATAGATCATTGACAAAGGTAAATCAAGCAGAGACCGTGGGCCGAGATTTATTGGTATAGTGGGTTTTTAAACCAAAGTCATGCCCAGCTAAATTTATAAATTAATGGGTATATATTTTAGTTTATATGATATGGTTGTGAAAAGGAAATTAATTCCGCATGAGAAGGATTCTACTGTTTGAAATTATCTAGGACTTGCTGGTGAGATTATACATACTGTGGGTTTGTGCAACTTAGGCTACACCATTAGTGGTATCGAAGCCGAAGTTTTTTTTTTTTAAGTTAAAACTGAATTGTGAAGAATGCAATTGAAATTGCAAGAAAGGGTGATCATAGTAAGCAGAAAGGGATTCTGCGTGCAGCTAAGCAAAGTATGAACAGATTGAGATTTGCCTCATGATAGAGAGTTATTGTAGCCAGAGAAAGTTTGAGAAGTTTTTATACTGTATTTACACAGATTGCATGAGAAAGAAATAAATTGTGTTATGATTGGATATTGCTGGAGAGGTAGATGTTTAAGAAAAAAATTAAAATTATGTGTAAATTCTAATCCAAAATTGATGTGGATTGAGAGTCATGACAACAGCTGAATGTTGAAACAATTCCGCTGTGGAAGCATGGAGACAAAACTACAGAAGAAGATTCACAGGAATGGTAAAGTCCGGAAAATAAGGAGATCTGAAAGACAGGTGATGTTGGGAAGATGGTATGTGTTGGCTCGAGGGGTCCTGACCCAGGTTCGGAGGTTAAGGTTTGCCAACAAACCCCTATACTACTGGCCCTTTCGGAAGTGACCTACTTGCGCAGGCCAAAGTCTCACCCGAAGCAGTATGGGAGGGTGCTGGAACCAGGTTTTCGCACCCTGGGAGAGAGCAGGTAAGTCAATCTGATCCGCAACTATCAGGTCTATACAGCCAGAGGTCGTTCATAGGAGTTTCAATAAATAACCAAAATACAGTTTATCAGATCTAAACAATAGGCTCGCATCCACGTGCGTACTATTATCTATAATCATAGAACAATATATTTGCAGCGGATTAACAGATCACAGATACATTTACCATAACACAGACAGTTCGTAGCTTACTAATAGATACATCATCATATAACTCAAGTCCGCAACAACCATAACAAGACAGATCTAGATAACATCAAATATCCACAATACTTCCACACATCTATATCATTACCCAAAAATCCTCTTACATGCCCCAAATTACCACCTGCGCACACAGCCAGCAGGGTCCGCACACAGTAGGACAGAGGATCTTCGCACACACAGCCAGCAGGAGTCGTAACCCAAACAACCCTACCACAGATCTAATAATTCATACTTCGCATCAATCTCTATTCATTCCTACCTATGACTCAAAAAAAGGTTCATCTATTTATAGCGATTTAGCCTACGCATCCAATGGTCCGCAAACCATGGTTTGCGGACTCTTGGTCTACCCTTGACCCATTTACAATGCGTTAGGGGCTTTGACCCAACCCAAAACCCCTTCGTTAGACTAAAAAATACAAAATTCTACAAAAATGGACAAAATTCATAGCCTTTGGGAGACCCTGCTCCAACAGTATGCGTGAGTTTTTATTTGATGATATTTTACAGATTGAATAGATCAAGGGAGTGCAAAAGTTGCATGTTTGTAGGAGACAACCAGCCGAGACATAATTTAATTACAAAGGTATGAAAGTTTGCAGCAGTCGAATGAATGGAAAAATTTGGCACAAGACTATAGCAGTAAAACTATAGAAAGAATTTTTGAAAGTTCTTAATATTGTAGCAGAACCTTATTCCAGCTGAGGCCTGGAATAGATAAGGACAAAAGAGTCCTTAAGAGAAGTGAGTGTATCAACCAGAGAGAGAGAAAGATTGCTCAGTGCAAGTTCTAAGGAAAGAGGACTTGGAAACCAAACAGAGGGAAGTTTGGTGAGGAGATCAACTCAGAAGGAAGTTGATTGGTTGCAGGTGTTGAAGCTCACATAGAAGTGAAGATGACTATGGGAAGTCATATGGGAAGATGACTATGTGAAGAATGCAATTGAAATTGCAAGAAAGGGTGATCATAGTAAGCAGAAAGGGATTATGCGTGCAGCTGAGCAAAGTATGAACAGATTGAGATTTGCCTCATGATAGAGAGTTATTGCAGCCAGAGAAAGTTTGAGAAGTTTTTATACTGTATTTACACAAATTGCATGAGAAAGAAATAAATTGTGTTATGATTGGATATTGCTGGAGAGGTAGATGTTTAAGAAAACAATTAAAATTTTGTGTAAATTCTAATCCAAAATTGATGTGGATTGAGAGTCGTGACAACAGCTGAATGTTGAAAGAATTCCGCAGTGGAAGCATGGAGACAGAACTACAGAAGCAGATTCACAGGAATGGTAAAGGCCAACAAATAAGGAGATCCAAAAGACAGGTGATGTTGGCAAGATGGTATGTGTTGGCTCGAGGAGTCCTGACCCAGGTTCGGAGGTTAAGGTTTGCCATCAAACCCCCTTTCGGCAGTGACCTACTTGCGCAGGCCAAAGTATCACCCGAAGCAGTATGGGAGGGTGCTGGAACCAGGTTTTCACACCTTGGAAGAGAGAAAGTAATTCAATCCAATCCGCAACTATCAGATCTATACAGCCAAAGGTCGTTCGCAGGAGTTTCAATAAATAACTAGAATACAGTTTATCAGATCTAAACAATAGGCTCGCATCCATGTGCAGAATAGTATATTTGCAGCGGATTAATAGATCACAGATACATTTACCATAACACAAACAGTTCGCAACTTACTAACAGATACATCATCATATAACTCAAGTCCGCAACAACCATAACAGGACAGATCCAGATAACATCAAATATCCACAATACTTCCACACATCTAAACAAAAGGCTTGCATCCACGTGCGTAGCTATAATCATAGAATAGCATATTTGCAGCAGATTAACAGATCACAAATACATTTACCATAACACAGACAATTCGTAGCTTACTAACAGATACATCATCATATAACTCAAGTCCGCAAGAACCATAACAGGATAGATCTAGATAACATCAAATATCCACAATACTTCCACACATCTATATCATTACCCAAAAATCCTCTTACATTCCCCAAATTACCACCTGCGCACACGGACAGCAGGGTCCACACACAGTAGGACAGAGGATCTCCGCGCACAGAGCCAATAGGAGTCCTAACCCAAACAACCCTACCACAGATATAACAGTTTGTACTTCGTATCAATCTCTATTCTTTCCTACCTATGACTCAAAAAAAGGTTCATCTATTTATAGTGATTTAGCCTACGCATCCAATGGTCCGCAAACCGTGACTCTTGGTCTACCCTTGACCCATTTACAATGCGTTAGGGGCTTTGACCCACCCCAAAACCCATGTGTTAGACTAAAAAATACAAAATTATACAAAAATGGACAAAATTCATAGCCTTTGGGAGACCCTGCTCCAACAGTCCCCCAACACAATCTTGTGACTTTTCCTGATTCACTGTGCCGGTGGGGCTTCAACCTGCGCTTGCAATACTCTGATCACCTCAGCTAATGGAGGTGATACGCCTTCGCTTTGGATAGCTGCATTCTATGCAATGTCGACCAGCTTTTCGGACAACGGTCCTTCAGTCGCGGCAATGACACTTTCCAAAGTATCGTTTAGCTACTTGATAGCAACATCCGCATCCTGTGAAAGATTGAGAGCTTCATCAACCCACGGCTTCAGTCGGTCGCCAAGGATCTTCTTCTTTTGCCGAAGGTCATCAATATCCACTTGGAGTGTTTGGCTGGTATGCAGTCGTTGCAAGCGCTGAGCAAGTACCAGAGTGGGCAAGGTGGCTTCGGTTGTCTCGAACTCTTCTTCTTTTTGTCGCAGGTCCTGGTTTATCCCTCGCAAGCTTGGATCATGTTGGACCTTATTCCATAGCTGCATGGCGGTCTCCAGTAGTTGGGCTCCCTGCACGATTTGCCCTATGATGACATTCGTAGCTACGGTGACCATCGCAGTTCGTTGGGCCCGGACCTCCGGAGGTGTTTCAGGTTGTAACTTAGCCTGCAGATCTGCGATCTGCTACTCCATGTGTGTCTTGGCAACCTGAACTTCATCCCGGGAGGCCTTGAGTTCTGCAACCAGTCTTTCTAGTTTTTCCTAAGGGGTGGTTGATGCCGGGATCTCTGCAGGAACATCTGTGCAAAGTCGGTGAATTGTGTCTTCGAGTTCTGTGTGCTTCGTGGTGGCAAGGCACACCTCAACATTCTTTTCAAGGATGGCTTGTTCAGCTACGCCGAGTCGTTGGTGCACTTGTTGGTCTCAATGGTGGATTTCCTGAAATACAGCAGTGTGGAGACCCTGCAAGGCCTCATGGGGGAGTCGAGCTAAGTTCAACTAGACTGTTGTACTAGCCTAGATTTGAAGTCCCGAGTCGGGTGGACTGAGCACCAGAGCTTCGCCCGAGAGAGAACAGAGGCAACTGTCATCTGTAACTAGTGCTATGCTACTGACGGTGGAGGGTGGGCATACTGGGGTCGCACTAATCTGCAACATGTCTGTCTTTAATTGTAGCACTCGCAGCTGAGCCTGAATTGTGTCGACCGCGGCCCGCTGATGTTCCTCTATGGCGGCCATCTGTCCTCCGCGACTAGAGTGACAGCATCAGCGATTTGTTCTAGGTCTTCATCAGTCAATGTGACTTTTTTGTCCCATTCCGCTCGCTGAGATCATTGCTTTTTGCGGGGCATTCTGACCGGCTCGCTTGTGCGCTTCGTGCCGCGAGGGGAGGCAGGTCCCCCTGTATCCAACCTTCTATACCCAAACCAGTCTGTGAGCCCCTGTGGGTTTCCGCCTCGACGTCCTTCTGCTGATGCGCATCCTTTTGGGTGGCCGCACCGGTGTCTTGTCTGGTACTCTTGAGCGTACCTCTGATATCTAGGACGATGACAAGGGAATTGACTTGGGATGTGCTGGTGCTTCCAATGCCCTTCGCGCTAGTTTTGAAGCTAATTTTCCAATTAGGGGGCCAGAGTGCAATGACGTTGTCAATTTCTTCGTCCATCACCATGTAAGGAAGCGTAGTCTAGGCTTTCTCTTTGTGTGCTCTAATATGAACATTGTGCAGAGTGACCTGAAATGCGGCAATGCCCTTGTATTTTTCGTACACTGTAGGGGACAACTGTGGTCGGGAGTTAATAGCTGCAGCCACGCTACTCTGAAAGAGGACCCAAAACACCTGGTTGTCCTCGAGTCGTTGCGGATCCGTGGAATCCCATAAGTTTGCATAGCGAGCCCCTTCACACATGTCTGGGGTAATCTCAGGGAGGACGGACTCTACAGGAGCTTCCCAGGCAACCAATGCTAGAAGAAACAGCAACCAAGAGTAATAAAAGGCGCGGCCCTGCTCCTGGGACTCACGAACGTTGGTTAGAAACTCATTGCACAAATACTGTGCCCAGTTAAAACATACCCCTTCCGCACATTGGCCAGCTAACCGAATGACATGGGCTGGAACGGAGGTGACCTAACACTTCCTCATCGATTTACATGCTAACAGCATGGTGCCCAACTGCATACCTTGGTCACTGATGGTCTTGATGATAAATCCTTGAGTATTACGGTCCACATGATACTTTTGGCGCACGAACTCAACAGTCTCCCCCTCATATTTCTTACCCACGCGCTCCAGGGGGTTTGGGCTGCTCATGGGGAGACCAGTAATCCGATGCACCAGCGCAGCGTCAATGGGTATCCTATCTTGGATCCATAGGAATCCGTCATGAATTAGCGTGAGAAATTGTCGACAAGTCGGTTCGTTACATTGTAGTGTCCAAAGTGGTGCATCCTAAGCAGATTTAGGAGCCCGGACCCCACTAACCCACGTACCCAGCGTTGGGGGACAACTTTGACCGCATCGGCGCCATGAACTGTATCAAGGTATAATTCGGGTGCAAGCTCAGGGAAGGCCTCAAAGTTGGCCAAATCACGATCATCGAACTTAACTTCATGAAGGCGACCAAAAGGTTCACCTATGATGAGGACCTCCCTCGGGGTCAGCAGCATCTGCGGGTAGGTGATCAAGCCATCGAGGTTCTTTGGCGTGCGCGTCGATGCCCTTCGTGGTTGTATGAAGGGGGGCAACCAGTTGATCGGCTCAGCAAGCTGGGCCTCCTCCTGAGCAGCCCTCGGAGATTTCACAGTTCGCGGGGAAGTACGAGGCTTTCCTGTGGCCCATTTCGTAGGCTTCGAGGGCTTGCCTGAGCCCTGAGCTTTTTCTTTTCCTTTCTTGGTGGTAGGGCTGGGTGTGGAGAGGACTTCTTCGACTTCGGATTCAACCTCCACCACTTCCTTAGTGTCTTTGTCTAATGAGGTTACTGGCTCCGAGAGTTTGGCAGGGTTCGTGGTTGTCATTCTGGCACTAAATATGAACTCAGGATTGCTACTGTCAGAGGGAGCAGGTTGCTCAGACATTAACGAGATGCTAGCGGCATAGAATTTCTTATAGCACAACTTCCTCCACGACAACCAGGCTCAGTACAAGCTATTTGAGCAATACGGAACCTGTGTCTGATCTATCTCACCTATTTTATAGCCTTGGGTACCGCCCAACAATAGGGTAGAATTCGCGCAGGAATTACCATCAAGTAAATGGTAAAAAATCTCCCAAAATTGCCGCATTAAATACGAGTCGCCCACTCCATCCAACGTTAATTTGTTGTTTTTACCCGATTTCACTGTTTCAACCGCTAGTTTTTGCACCTGTGGTGCGCTCAGCGTACCCCTGCGATCCAAGTGTACCCTTGCGCTCCGAGCAATCCTCCCGCATTCCCGGTGCGTCGGCTTCACTCTGCTGGGATTCCTTCCAACTGAAATTCTTTGTTGCCATAGCCCAGCCTTCAAGACCTCTTGCGTCGTTGTCTTACCTGCGTAGTGACCCCCTGTTATATCTTCGTAGTTTACAAACTTCAGGCCATCGTTGTGCAGTACTTCATGAGGTGCGATGCTGATAGAGTCCACAGCTCAATGCACCAACTCCTCCTTTTGTCGTACCGAATATTCGGCAAGTACTATGCCTGTGTGAGGAAGGGAGAGATCTCGGTAAATGCGCATCCACAACCCCACTGGAGAACAACTGCGTATCAGGCAATCCTTCCTCGCCTATCTCAATTCGAGACAAGTGATCCTGCTCCGAACTCAACTTTCTTGGCTTGACAATGATTTCAACATCATATTTCTAAAGCAGTAGCCACCTGCAGACTCCCCCCCCCCAACAGAGTCATATTCCTCAGGCGTTCTAAAACCCAATGATCTGTAATCATCTTATAGTGGCATCCTAATAGAGGGCGCTGATACTTCTATAGCCCATAGGTCAGGGCCAACCCTTCCCTCTTCGTGGTGGCATAATTTCGTTTCGCACTCGAGATTGTCTGACTAGTACATGTGATTGTGTGATTACTGTCCCCGGTGCCAAGCTGCGTACTACCTACTTCACGGGCAATTCCTGAATTATCCTTATGAAATATCGTCGCCTGATCGGGGGAAGTGAGAATAGGTGTAGCGACCATCCTATTCCTAGCTTGTTCAAAGCTCTTTTGGCGCACGTCATCCCAATTGAATGAAATATCATGGTTAAGCAGTGTTTTCAAAAGTTCAGTGATCAATGCGTATCCTCGACTGGATTTTCTATAGTAGCCCATATGTCACAAGATCTCGCGCAGTAGCTTTGTAGTCGTGGGCTTTACCTGTGTGACTGGTGCGATGAGTGTATTACCGATCTCCTTCCTCACCCTCTGCGTATGATAAGGCCGTTGTTCTTCCGGCCGCGCATCTAAGCTGAGAATGACATGCATACTGCCTAAGTTCCCCGTGACCTTCTTAGGTCCTGAACACTTATCTGGATACTCCATGATTAGTTTTGTAATCTTTCCTGCTGTCCCATCATCCCAGCAATTCCCAATCGTAACCCGCTTGGGTGGTACTGTCGTATTGAAGTTAATGCTTCGTGGTTTTAGTGGTTTCGTACTAGCCGCCTTATGTATTGGAGGTCTCGCAACTGTGCATTCCTCCCCTGATGCTATGATCAATACCTTGCGTGGATCTGCGTCACAATCTTCCATGGTGGCCTTGTGGAGCTCGACATTATCCTGAATCTGTGTTTCCCATGTGGGTCCTCCTCTTACTGCGTCAGGGCTGGATTCACCAATCACAATGGTGTCGAGAGTCTGCGAAGCTTCCTCAAGCACCTCCAATCCTCCCGTTAACCCAAATTTCCCCAAGAATTTGTCTCTTAGGGTTGTCCACTGGCAGGTGCGCTGACGTAGCTCTGCATCGAGATACTAGGCAGTGGGAATTGGTCCCAAGGCATGAATAAACAAGTGAACCCATTCTTATGTAGTACGATCACACCATCGCTCCATCCAAGCGAACAAGTGTTCGCGTGGATTTCCTGGGCCCTGGAATCTCTTAACGCACACATCGGTTGGAAGTTCAAACCGTAGTACCATCATATCCCGACATTCCTCCCATTCCTGGAACACCCCCTTATGTGTGTCCCACCATTTCGCAAGCATTGCACGCATAGCTCGGTTAAGAGCCCATAGCCTTCATTCTCTAGGAACCTCAGCTTCGAAGGTTTGCAAAAATTCCTTTAGACTACCAGAGCCATCAAAGCAGGGTAATTCTCTTACCTCGGAAGATATATATGAAAGTCCCTGGTAATTCGTAGGCAGTGCAGTGTAGAGATTTCCTGCAGCTGGTTTTTCCAATCTTCTAATTCTTCGTCAGAGTCAGAGACGCATTCGTTGTCCTTCTCCCAGCAAGGCATACCGTCGACCGTAGGGTTGATCCAATCTTCGTCCTTCACAGTTAGCTTATAGATGTGATCCATCCCGTCTTCCTCATGCGCTGGCTCGGTGTACCTTTCTCCTTCTGTAGGGTCTAGTGGTACGATCACCCGATTTCTCTCTCTTTCAAACACCATGCTTCGTTTCTTCAAGTTGATAATTCCACCCATATCAATGGCCCAATCCAATCCCAGAAGTGTTGGGTAAGGGTTTTCATCTTCTACAATCTGAATGACTTCAAAGTCAACTCGTACCTTAGCCTCGGCGATATCTACGACCATCTTTGACAATCTCTCCAATGGTATGATCTTCTGTTGATTAGCCATGCGCAATTGGATAGTAGACCATTCCAATTTAGGTTCTCCGATTTGTTGCCAAGTCTACTTAGGTAGTACATTCGTATCTGATCCTAGGTCTAGAATTACCTGGTCCATCTCATAATCACCAATCTGCGCAGTTAATTTCATTTTGCGGCCAGTGCATCTCTTCTTCTCGTAAGGTTTGTGCACATCCTTAATCTTCGTGACTGGGTCTGTTTTTCCTGCGGAACCATCGAGTAGGGCTTGGAGGTTTTCTACAGCCTGCTGATTGCACAATAGTTTCATGCACGCCTGCAAGAATGATTTGACCTCATCTTCGATTCCACTGTTTGGAGCCGATGTCTTGTTTTGAGCACAGTCTTGTCGAGCTGCGACAAAGGTCTCCTTCTCCTTCTGGAAGCCCCCACCTTCCGGTTTAGTGGCTGCCTTACGGATCATAGACTCTTTCTCATCTCTTTCCGCAGACCCTCTGGTGGCCATACCGATGTGTGTTATTACATTAATGCTCGGTTCCTCTTCACGAGGTTCCACCTTCACCTGTTGTACATTCTGTGTAGGAGTCTGTTGCTTTTCCTATACCTTGGCCATCAGAATCGGGTAGTCCTCAATCACATGGTCCAATTGTCTACAATATCTACAGGATTTCCGAGTTGGGTTCGTGCAGTCCCTCGCAAAGTGACCTATTTCCCCACAATTATAACAGGATTAATTGGCCTCTACCCCTGCCTGCGCTTCCTCCTCGTCCCCCTCCCCTGCCCCTGGCCGGGGATCCTCCTATACCTGCGAGGGATCTAGGTGATGAGGGGTCCGACTATACCCTATATAGGTTTCCCTGGTCGATCATCAGATCATACATTCGACAGTTCTATTGTTATGTCCTACAGACCTACAAAACCTACACCATTGTTGTTTTACTTATGGGATATATGCGGCAAGGCGGAGGCAGTGGTTGGTATCATGCAATCCAGCAACGCGGTAGTCATCGCACCATAGCGTCTCCCCACTTGGTCCTGTAGCTTCCCTAGGATGCAGCGGGCTGGGTCCCCCAGCCTGGATGTAGTCTGCAAGCAGCGGATAATTATCTTTGGTGTGGCCATTCACCTTGCATCTTATGAACCATCGTTCGAGGTTGGCCTCTGTCCCTCGCTCCTTGCGTAGATTTTGAATATCCATGTGCATTGCTTCTAGCTGGCCTTGTATCTGTTGTATTCCTAACTGGGTATCATCTCTTGGCGCAGCTTCCAGTTTCATGGCAACCTCCAAGGCCTTCTCCTATGTTTCAATGGCTTGGTGACCCATAGGTACATGTAGGTGGGGCAGCAACCTAGAAATGAACCACTCCGTGTGTTTCCTGTCATCATACTGGAATCCTCCTTCTCTGATCACTTTCTTTAATCGCAGATCTGCTTCCCAAACAGACTCAGACGGTCCTTGCTTGAATTCCTTCAAGTCATTTACTATCTAAGAGTAGGACTTAGTTTTCCTGAACTGTTGTTTTAATGCATTCTTAATTTCCTCAATAGTTGCATTCACATGTTGGTCAATGTATCCCATGTACCAGTCCAGGGCTTTCCCTTCAAAAGCAAGGGATAGTTGTGCCCATTTCACCACATCGCTTACTACGTTCTGCGCAGTCCATATTGATCTTGCAACAAACTAGAACCGATCCATGTCCTCATCACCCATGCCTTTGAAGGTAGGTAGCTTCATGTGCGCGGCCATATCGTCTTCTAGTGGGGGTGGAGGTGAGTTTTACCCCTATGAGGGCTCAACGGTGGTGTCGACGGAGGGATATGCGTAGCAAAATTTCTTACTAGACTGTAGATAGACTGATCCCCTTCTTGGTTAGTTCTGTAGTACTTACCATTGCGCATTGTGCCCTCGCTCTGGTAAGAGCTCATTCACTCCGTATGGCTACAAAAAATGCTTTTTTTGTTGGGTATGTGTTATATTCTTTCCACGACTAAGCACACGCGGGGGGGTAAGAGGGGGGGGCGATAGCCCCCCCTTTGTGCTGGGCGCAACGGGGGGGTCACAAGGGGGGGCGGTAGCCCCCCTTGTCGGGGTCCAGGGCAGCGCCCCGACGAAAATTTTTGGTCCTTAATTTCTGGTGGGTAGTCCGCGTCCATGGTTTTGTGCATGGTTTTTCACATGGTATTGGGGCACGATGGTTTTCAGCCCCTGGTATTTTTGTAGATCCGGTCAAGGGAACTACGGTTATGTTCTAATCCAGGGTTTATGGATTGGGGTTTATGTATGCTTCAGCATGTATATATATGTGTTGTAACACTAAAAAGAATATAATGAAAAATATAGCTGGTCGTCCCGATTTGGGATCCAGGGGAAAATATCTGTGTTTATCTGTTTTATGTTTTATTCTCTCGCTATTGTTTATTTTCTGTTATAAGATTCGTGTGTAGATAATTTATGTTCAGGGTTAAAACCTACATTTTTCGCACAACAAGATCCTAATCAGTAATGGCAAAGTTTTCAAAAACTTACCCTGGAAACCCTTGAAGAACCTCCACTCCACTTCTGAGTAGGATACGAATTGATCGACTACAAATTCAGTCACAAATCCTCCTATCACACTGTCCACCCAGTGATTTACAGTGCGAGTAATGGTGTTGTCGATCTCTTCTAGATGCAAGATCCATTCTGGGGTCCACTGTGTGACCCACTCGTCTTTCCAACACTTCTGATATTCGACCAGCCTTGCGAGCCACTCCTGGAGATCGATCACAATTGTTACAAAGAAGATCTCATATATCTCCATGAAAATATACTTATTCTTCCACTCTTTGGTGTTCAACTTCTTACTGCGGTTTTATTTTACTGCGAATTCCTGAACTTGTTTTTCAAACCATTCATCGATTTCTTTTCTTTCAAGTTTCCAATACGGCCTTGGCATTACCCGATCTCTCTCAAAATGCTCCCGGTACCAGCAACGGAACCATTTGTTGGCTCGAGGGGTCCTGACCTAGGTTCGGAGGTTAAGGTTTGCCAACAAACCCCTATACTACTGGCCCTTTCGGCAGTGACTTGCTTGCGCAGCCCAAAGTCTCACCTGAAGCAGTATGGGAGGGTGCTGGAACCAGGTTTCCGCACCCTGGGAGAGAGCAGATAATTCAAGCCAGTCCACAACTATCAGATCTATATAGCCAGAGGTAGTTTGCAGAAATTTCAATAAATAACCAGAATACAGTTTATCAGATCTAAACAACAGGCTCACATCCACGTGCGTACTATTAGCTATAATCACAGAACAATATATTTGCAGTGGATTAACATGTCACAGATACATTTACCATAACATAGGCAGTTCGCAGCTTACTAACAGATACAACATCATATAACTCAAGTCCGCAACAACCATAACAGGACAGATCCAGATAACATCAAATATCCACAATACTTCCGCACATCTATATCATCACCCAAAAATCCTCTTACATTCCCCAAATTACCACATGCGCACACAACGAGCAGGGTCTGCACACAGCAGGACAGAGGATCTTCGCGCACACAGCCAACAGGAGTCCTAACCCAAACAACCCTACCACAGATCTAACAGTTCGTACTTCGCATCTATCTCTATTCATTCCTACCTATGACTCAAAAAAAGGTTCATCTATTTATAGTGATTTAGCCTACACATCCAATGGTCCGCAAACCATGGTTTGTCGACTCTTGGTCTACCCTTGACCCATTTACAATGCGTTAGGGGCTTTGACCCACCCTAAAACCCCTACGTTAGACTAAACAATACAAAATTATACAAAAATGGACAAAATTCATAGCCTTTGGGAGACCCTGCTCCAACAGTATGCGTGAGTTTTTATTTGATGATATTTTATAGATTGAATAGATCAAGGGAGTGCAAAAGTTGCATGTTTGTAGGAGAAAACTAGCCGAGACCTAATTTAATTACAAAGGTATGAAAGTTTGCAGCAGTTGAATGAATGGAAAATTTTGGCACAAGACTATAGTAGTAAAACTATAGAAAGAATTTTTGAAAGTTCTTAAGGTTGTAGCAGAACCTTATTCCAGCTGAGGCTTAGAATAGATAAGGACAAAAGATTCCTTAAGAGAAGTGAGTGTAGCAACCGGATAAAGAGCAAGATTGCTCAGTGCAAGTTCTAAGGAAAGAGGACTTGGAAACCAGACAAAGGAGAAGTTTGATGAGGAGAAGATCAACTCAGAAGGAAGTTGATTGGTTGCAGGTGTTGAAGCTCACACAGAAGTGAAGATGACTATGGGAAGTCATAGAGAAGGTTCAGAAGAAAGCTACAAGATGAAGGAAAAGGGTGCTAAAACAATCCGCAAGAACCGGATGAGTCAAGAGGAGCTTGACAGGGAGTTAGCTGAGATAAGGAAAGAACTTGATGAGTTAACAATGCTGCTAAAGGAAAACCAAAGATAAGGTTGGGTCTTGAAGAAAAAGACACTGAATTGGTCTAAATTACAGAGAAGGCTACGACAAAAACAAGTGAAGTGGTTGGTTGAGAAACTCAGAGAAGCAGAGTCAGAAATGGAATTTTCCATTTGTGGACTAGAACAGGGTGAAATTTTGGGTGAAGATGACAATGAGAAAGATTCCATGGACTATTGGAATAGTCCATAACAAATCGAAGATATGCTGACAAGGGAAGCAAATGAGGCTATGGAGACTTGTGTTTTTAAAACTCATAGCTTATATGTTTTTGCAGGATGTGCAGGAAATGATGGACAGTGTTCTGAAACTGTCACAAAATTAGGAAAATCTCTTGAGGTGAAGTATGATGGAGAATGTTTTTTAGAGGAAGAAGAAATTGATTTATTGCAGCAGAAAGAATTCATAGATGAATTTTTGTTTGGTGTAAGACAACCAGTTAAAGTTGTTATGGAGCAGAAGCATAATGAAAATGCCACAGTGATATTCCAAGGAGGTAAACAAATGAAATTGTTTAATGAAATTGATGAAAGAATTTTGCAATGTGATGATACAGAAAACATGATAATTCAAGAGGATTGCCAGAAGAAGAGTAAAACTAACAATGAAGATTGTGAAGAAATGTTGGAAAGATTTCACATGGAAATGGAGTTCTTGAAAAGATGGCTCAAGGAACCAGAAGGAGGAATGAAGCTTGCAGAACCTGATAAAGAAGAAATTTTAGAGTTAAGAAAATATTTTAACTCTTCAATTGATAATGTGGTTGTAGATACAGAAGACAATGTTGATAAATATGAAGTTGAAATCAGAGAAATTATGCAAAAGATATTTAATATCAGAGAGAAGACTGAGATAAATTTTCCACTGGCATTGTTGATAGAAATGTTCCAGAAAAGTAAAGGAGACCAAAGATACAACTACATAATGGGAAATAAGGAGAAATGGTATAAGCTACAAGAGCAACAAGTGGATATGCAGTTAATAGAGGAGCTAAGGAAGCTTGGGAAAATTATATATGTTCTATTGAGGACAGAAAAACTCAATGGAGTGGATTTACAACAAAATGGAATTGCTGGAGAAGAACAAAAGGGAGCAGTGATGTTTAAATCATCAATTGAGGCAACTAAGATTTATGATTTTGAAATTGACAATTTGTGTATGTTCGCAGATAATGTCATGGTAGAAAGAGAGAATTTGAGTTTTGAGAAAGCTCATACACAATTGGAGAAACGTATTACTTTACAGCATACTGCTAAAGTTGAAAGTAGAAGAAATTTGGTTCACAATGATGACCAAAAGCAAGAAGAAGAAGCGAAGGATGTCAAGTACTCAAATGCTATGTTTGAGAAAGTGGAGATAAATACCACTGAAGATTTTCTAAGTCATGTAGAAGACTTGGAACAACAAAGAGATTTGATGATAGAATCATCAAATAAAACTATTGAGTCATGTGATTTTAAAACAGACAATTTGGGGGTGATTGCAGGTTTTGAAAATTTTGCAAATTATAGACAGACATTGGAAGTTGTCATAAAGATGAAGGAAGAAAGAGAAATGTACACAAACATTTCAAAGAGTCAAGATCAAAATTGTATTCTGATGAAAGACAAGGTTATGATATCTTATGAAGATTGCAAAAGATTTGCAGCATTGGAAGAAATTGTTACTACAGTCAAGGAATTAAAGAGTAATTTATTTTTTGAAAATAAATTTGTAGAACAACAATTGGATATTGCAGAGGGAGATATCTTCAAAGATATTCAGGAAGTTTGGGAGGCAGTAATATCTACAACGGTATTTGGAGCAATCTCAAAATTGATAGCAGAAGTTGAAGAAAAAGAAGGCAACAAGAGTTTTGAAATTCATACACAAGAGAAAGGACAACAACAACAAAGTAATTTGGATAGAGAAATAAAAAAATTAATGAAGTTTACATGAAATGAACATGAGGAAAAGAGCTGTAGACAGAGAATCGGATGGATAAAAAGCTGGACTGTAACAAATATCGAAGGAAAATTCAATGGAGTGTTGCAAAAGAAGATATGGCAACCAGGAGAAGCAAGGAATGGCAGTAAAATATTTAAATAACGGTTGAAAGAAGCAAGGAAATCACTAGAGAACAGAGTTTAGAATCATGGAGGTAGCAAGTCATTGAGACTTGCGGTTGTTGCATTATTACAAAAAAGCAATAGACCTCATAGACAGGAGTCTATGGAAATTTTCTACATGGGGAGTCTGATGCAGGAGCATCCCGCTTAAATGTCAAAAGTATTGGGAGACTTAAGAGGTCTTATGTTTTTTTTTAGAGAGTTGGTTCTCTAAATGTAATTTTAGATGCTTTGAATGATTTAGAATAGGATTTAAATTAATATTTTGAGCATAATTGTAAATGTTCTCGAATGTTAGATAACATGAGAGAATTAGGAATTAGTTCATGAATTTATGGGATTGAAAGGATCCTTAGGGATAATAGAGAGATTTTAAGAATTAATGAGAACTTATAAAATTTAGGGATTTTTTAAGTAAAGTATGGATCTGAACCAGAATTGGTTCAAAGAAACTTTTGTATAAATTGTAAGCCTTGAAGGCATGAAAAAATAGAGAGGCATGGATCGAGTGGAAGGATGAGATAGATAGAATCGAGAAACAAATAGAGACAGAGAGCTGCATAATTGAGGTAATCAAACCAAAAGGGTCAAAGCTCTGTAGATTTTATGAATAATAGATTTTAGCTTTGTGTGCAATTTTGGTTCTGGTATTGAGTTGGGTCTAAAATCCTTTGAAGTTTTGAATTAGTAATTACTGGTAATTTTTTCTGTTCTGAGTTAAATTTGGGCATATTTTATGTTATGGGTTATTAGCAAAAATGACTATATGAAGTTTCGATTCAAACTGGAAAAACTATATGGTTAACCTTCATGGCAAATTCATGTTTTAATTATTTAATAAAATCCGAGTTTGTTGAAACCGGAAGAGTTAAAGACATAGTAGAATCGAAATGAATTCATGTGATTTGGTCACACCAAGAAGAACACTCTCTATCTCTACGTCTTAATTAAAATGATGAAGGGTTGAAGGTTTCAATGCTTGATACATTTGAAAGTAGAATTTATGCAAATCCGTGTTTTTGTGAGGGATAATTCTGCAAGAGCGTAAATCTGGTAGAAATGGAGTAAATAAGATTGATGTAGTGCGTAAAGAGCCAAGATTTAATAAGTTGAATGAAATGTCCAGCATTTAAGTGATCCAACGAACCATGCAACAAAACTTGAGATCAGACAGATTCGCATTCAGATATGCGAGGACTTTAGCAATCCAAGCAGAATCGATATTTTATAAGTCTGATTTCAGGATTTAAATTGACCGTCCAGCAATTTCATTTGATCGGACGGTCTTCGCCTTAAGATCATCAATCCAACGACTATCGCATTTTTAATTGCACGAGAATTAAAGTTTTAAATGGACTCGATAAATCATAAATCAGATTTTATGATTTGAGCTGATGTCCAGCACTTAATAGGATCTGACGGCTTTCGCATTCCAACCATCAATCGGACGATGTTCGCATAAAAATTTGCGTAGAGATTAAACAGAAAGATGGATGTGATCGAATTAGAAAATGGTTTAATGTTGGTTTAAATCCGTCCCCAAATCAATTAAAATTGACTTAGCAGATCTTTATTACGTGTGATATATATTATTGCTGCATTTTTTGTAAGTAATACTATTATGTTGCCATCATTTATGAAAGAATTATAAAGTGGATTTTTAATCAAAATTTGGGTTGGCGGAAAAGTGTAAAGATATAAAATGGATGCGGATAGATCATTGACAAAGGTGAATCGAGCAGAGACCGTGGGCCGAGATTTATTGGTATAGTGGGTTTTTAAACCAAAGTTATGCCCGGGTAAATTTATAAATTAATGGGTGTATATTTTAGTTTATATTAAATGGTTGTGAAAAGGAAATTAATTCCGCATGAGAAGGATTCTACTGTTTGAAATTATTTAGGAATTGCTGGTGAGATTATACATACTGTGGGTTTGTGCAGCTTAGGCTGCACCAAAAGGACAAATTCCAGGAAAAATTAAATGGTACACCTAAGAGGTGGAGGAAAAATTTCCTCACCTCATTCAATAGAATCTTTTAGGGACCAAAAGCATCCCAAAATGGGAAGGTGTGATTTGGACTAGATCATTATACTTTTTGTCATCTATCTCAATGCTTTTAGAGTGGAAAAAATGGAGGAATCAACTTATAGGACCAATTTTACCAGCGAGACATAGTTTAGCAAATTGGGGTCTAAAATATTTTAGGAGCATTTTGAAGCATCAAACATTTTTTTGGGGTAAAACTTTTCCGCTCTAGTGTAGCACCTTTTATTTACCTATTCTACATAGAGACCTTTCGAACATTGCAAGAATCACCTCAATTGGAATTCTTATGCAAAAGTTAAGCCACTTGAAATTTGACCTTCCTATTTTGGCCACCGTAATTTGAGAGGATGCCACATCAACCCCCATACTTCATGGAAAAGGGGCTAGCCAGGTGATTATGATGAAGAAGACTCTAGAAGAGTCAATATTGTAACTTTGGTAAAGATATGGAGTCAAACCTAACCACTAATATGTTATTAGCTTGTGTTGTAACCAGTTCACTAGGAGGAAAAGGGGTTCCATTCTTTTTTAGTGTATCTTGTTCCATAGATGAGCAGAGTAGCCAAGAGGGAGAGGGGACAGGGAAAATAGAGAGGATTTTGCATTGTAGTAGCACATGGGCCACAAGCCATACTTCTTTGTACTTGCAACCATTTTCTATTTAGAGAAAGAGAGCAGAGCGACCTCACCTTCCAGTTGGTTTTTCTCCCAAAAGGGTTTCCCAGGATATATCTTGTGTCAAATATGGTTTGTGAGTTTCTATTTCGCTATCCTCAATTTTCTACATAAATTTTAATTTTCATGCATACGCAATAAACACTAATCTAAAGATCCATAAATCTAATGAGAAATAAACCCTAGTAGTGTCGATTTCAAAACTTTTAAGTATAATTTATTAGAATTATTGTGACGAATTGTCTACTGAAATATCCACGGAAGTTTACAGATCATATTGGTATCAGAGTATGGTTACATTTAAACAAGAAGAGAAGATTGGATGCTAATGATGTGCTAGAAAAAAAATTTCACCAAGAGAAGGGGAGAGTGTACTTTTGTGAGAGAAGTCATGGGTTTGAAGCCTCTCCCTGACAAGCCATGCATAATGGGCATTGACAAAACTATCATCTCTAGCATTGGATAACTAGTGCATGACAACTTATTTTCTAGATCGTTGGAGGAGTAGGGGAGAGTTTCCAACCCATAGTCAATGACCATAGGAAAGTTTAGGGAAGCTAGCTACACGAAAAATAGTTAGGCTAAGGGTAGACAAGCCGATGGTGACACAGAACTAGGGAACATATGAAATAATGACACCAAAATCACATGTGATGTTAGAAACGGAGTGAGGAAGAATGCTATCACATCAACCCAAGGACGTGTACTCCAAAGGCATTGTCTCAATCTAATTTAAAGTAGGAATAATACCTTAGAAACCATCATTAATAGTAGTATTATTATATATCGATATTAATATTATTATATTATGTACTATAATATGGTAATATTACTTATAGTTCGATGGATTGGTTTAAGTGGTCGAGTGTTTGAATTTCATGCAAGAAGTCTTGGGGTTGTTTTTGAATTCGTTTCTTTTGTTGCATGCCTCATTCAATATCTATCTTGGGTTGCTCCAACTAGTTTGCACTAAGTAATATTCATGAAGTGCAGAGTTTCCATGTGAGATTTTCCTTGGAACAAAAATATCATATATAATGTAGACTAAACATGGTATTCCAAATTTAATATTTTTTACCTAAAATCTAACACATTATTATTTTGGATTGATGGAAAATTGATGAAAATGCAGATCTTGAATATTAACATTGTGCAATCTAATTACAATACGAACATTTAAAAACTTTCAATCCATTTTTACTTTATAGTTTCCTCAATTGAAAACCATAATATATGTGTGTGTGTGTGTGTGTGTGTGTGTGTGTGTGTGTGTGTGTGTGTTATATCAACAAATTTCATGATGACAAACTAAAAAACCAAAATAGAAAAATATTCAAATTTTTAAATATATTATATTTTCTATAATAAAATTAATGATAATTTCTTCAAATTGGATTTTTGAGTTTTACCTTTCATCTATCTCTTTTAAAAAGGAATTTGGACATATAATGGCTCCACTTTTGATAATCTCGAAGTATATTATATGGGTGTGAACTATGGGCTACTAGCATCCCTATCTCAAAATGGAAGCAAATTGAGAAAATTAAAAAATGCTTGATCATGAGCAAGTTCAAAATAAAAAGTTTGGTTCTTTATGAGATAATGTTGAGTGAAACAGGAGCAGCTCTATGGTCTAGTAGCATCCCTATCTCAAAATGGAAGCAAATTGAGAAAATAAAAAAATGCTTGATCATGAGCAAGTTCAAAATAAAAAGTTTGGTTCTTTATGAGACAATGTTGAGTGAAACAGGAGTAGCTCTATCAAAGCAATTGTTATAGTGCATCTCATAAGGTACCTAAAAAGAATTGAGCAAATGGGAGAAGGCAGATGGTCTAAAGTTATCTTCAATGAAGGCATGAGTGAAATAAAGAAATCATGGATGAGACAAAAATAGCAAATGGATGCAAAAATGGAATATTTACCTCAATGCCTGTCTCACAAATAGTAAGTAGTTAAAGAATTTTGTTATGGAGAAGTTATGTAAGCATATATGGAGAAAAGAGTTGGGTAGAAAGAAGAATTACTATGTTCAAGAATTCAAACCCACTTGTGATCTCCAACAAAAAGAGTACATTGGAGCTAGAATTCCATGGAGAGCAAAGATTCTTATTGCTCAATTAGAAGTAACTCGCATCAACTTCAATGCAAAACAAGTCGGTGGAAAAGACTTAAAGAAGTTTGGGAAGAACGAGTGTGTGCTTTTGACACTTTTGGCGTAGTGGAATCCGCAAAACATTTCATTTTGGAATATGATGCTTTCATAGAGATAGTTACACAAGTATGTTAAGATCAATTCCTTGTCATTGTCTTTTCAGTAAGAGGACAAATAACTGAGATATTAATGATCCCATAAACTATTTTTAATCTCATAAAAATAAAAATTAATTTCTTTCATTCATTCAACTTTTTGCCGCAACATGCTAATAATCCATATCCATGAGTGCCCACCACTGGATACACAAGAGGGTACCTGGTAGATTCTTATTGCGAAAAAACCAAACAAGGGAATTATCCACTACATGGTACCTGATAGATTCTCATTACGAAAAAACCAAACAACAGAATTATCCACGAGAGGAACCTGTAGGATTCTAAGTATGAGAAAAGACCAATAAGGGAATTTATCCATATCTTCAGCAATAATGACAATAGATCATGCAATTCCAAACAAACATAAAGCCCACCCGGACATGGAGAAACTGGTTTCTCACAATACTTTCAAATTTATCCCTCAGAAATTAGTGACGTTTGCATTGTTTTTCCTTGAATCTGATTAGCTGTGATTGATTTGGCCCAGTAAAAACTAGAGATCTAGATCGTTTCAATCCATATAAAAATTAGATTTGGAGTTTCAACTTTCGTCCCCATTTTGATATATTTGATTCTTAGACTATAGGGTACTGAGAGAGGCATTCAAAGCACAACAACATCATAGTATCGTTCCCTTGGATTTGAAGAGATGAAGATTAACATCCTCTAGCAATGGCACCTAGTTGTCGACATGCTTAATTCCAATGCCAAGATTGCTATTATGAAATTCAAGGGAGCAATTATGGCAAGGATAGGGTTCAGTGTTCAAAATTGAACAATTCAGAGCCCTTCAAAGGGCCTCTTGCACATCAGAGAAGTAGAGATTTGAATTTACATTTTTTTAAATTATTAAATATAGTAAGTTACTAAGTTAGTAAAGTGTAACAAGTTGTTGCAGAAAATTCTTAAGTATAGTAAGTTACTAAGTTAGCATGGTGACTGGACTTAGGTTGTTGCAGAAAATTAGAATTGAAGGAGATTAATGGCAACTTGCAACTACAAGGGAGAGCTTGTTGAGTTTCCAAATTCCATTAACTACAAGTCTGCAAGTCTGCATTGCGCAACTGCCTGCTTAATTAGTAACTTAGTAGTGAAAATTTCCAACTCCAAGCCCACTGGCAACAACCATCATAAATTATGGCATTAGCAGTCTGGCAGTGGGCATGCTCATGCTCAACACTTAAAAGTTAATCCTGGACTCAAGCAGCAAACTTCAGCACGAGCGGCGAAGGATTTTCTTTTTCATCCTGGAGAAGAATTGCAGCGATAGAGCCATTCCTCACTACTCAAGACAGGAGTCAGGACTCAGAACTCAGAAAAAGAATATCCATTCTTCAATCAAATGCACAAACAACTAGGTACTCAGTTAGAATCCCTGAATCGTGCTACTAGCTAGATTGTTATTTACTGATTTCTTGCATGCCCCACATTGGCTTCAATGTTGTCGAGCTCCTGACCCTGTGTCTGCACCATCACAGCCATGTCAAGGAATATCTGCTACAATTCCAGCAAATTCCTCTCGATCTCTTTGACAGTGTCATGTCTCTCTTGAATCTCATGGATCACTTCAATAATCTGCCCTCTCCCCTGCTCCTCAATCGCCCTCTGCAACATATTTTAACTTTTCCTTGTTTCAATAATATGATCTATGGTCTCTTCGTCAACTCTCTCACCAGTAACAGTATAGTACCTTCTCTCAATCGTTTCCTTGTACTCGCCCATGATATTCTGTCTCAGACTCTAGAATTCCCCCATCAATTTCTTCAGAGAATTCCTCAAGCCATTGGTGGTGGCAATGCGCATTCTGTCGATGGAACTGCGAATAGTAGTTGTTGTTGCCTCACCTGACTTTTAGATTACCACCTTCCACTTTCTCTCTGTTTACATCCTTGAATGTTCTTCCAACGCACAAACTTCATAAGGCATTCTGCATGGAAAATAAAATTCTTCGTGTCCAGTCACTGATTTCTAATAATTTAAACATGTTGTGAATCGTAGATGGTGTTTTACCTTTTATTGTGTTAATGCAAGTATAGTAGTATGTCGGTTACTGCCTAATAGTTCATGATGTGATATTCTATGGTTTCTTGATGGGTTATATATGTTGATATAAAAAAGAAAAATTATAACTTCTTCTTTCTTGAACTGTCATTGAGTCAAATATAATATTAACTTTGTTTGTTTACTTGCCTAATATTTCATGATGTGATATTCTATGGTTTCTTGATGGGTTATATATGTTGATACAACAAGGAAAAATTATAACTTCTTCTTTCTTGAAGTGTCATTGAGTCAAATATAATATTAACAGTCTGTTTACTAGACAGTGTATTTGTGTGTTTGTGTGTGTGTGTGTGTGTATTTATTTATTTATATTTATTTTTATCTTAATTGTGAAAATCTTTAATTATTGTCCTTGATAAATCTAGAATTAAAATAGATCTATGTTAATTTTTATTAAAAATATTTTTTAAAGATAGATAATATATTAGGGTATATTAATATCAATATCTAAGACATAATAATTATTATATATTAACATCTGAATAATAGTAATTTATTTGTTTTTCAAATTTATAGCTTTCAGTTCTAACACATTTATTTACATGTCATTTCTATATTTGTTTGAATAGGTATGTGTGTTTATTGGAAAATATTTTCCACTATTTTTATTATAATGTTTAAAATAAATATTATTAATTATAATTGTTTTAAAAAAATTATAAATATTTTTATTAAATTATTTTCCTTCCATAAATATGGATTTATATAGTGACCACCTAAAGATTATAGGGAAAATAGAGAAGACTACTCAATTGGTAAATGAAAATCATGCCCCCTAGGAGGTATTTGTCTCCATCCAACAACTTTTACAATGAGAATCATCTCTTGCAATATCAAGAGTTTCAATTCGAGCCAAAAAAATCAAAAATATGTTTGCTAGACTGTCCCATTTTTTTAATATTTTATGTATAATATATTTTTTCAATTACAAGTTAAAGTTAGCTTCTTATAGACCACTCATTTATTGAAGGTTTTTTTTAGCACAAATTTTTCATAATTGATGATGATTATTAACGTCCACTAAGACCAATATGGTCTATCATACATTAAGAAAGTAAGAAATTAATTGAGATTCTTTAACATATTATTTATATGACGGAAAAGAATGGAGAGAAGTGTTCCTAGATCCCATAGGTTTGCTGACTTAACAAGTCAAGAAGGTTGGTAGTGTGTAGAGATTATAAAAATTAAAATGGATGTGAGTAAGATCTAGGCAATACAAGAGAAAGTGATTTTCATCTTCAACCCTCTTAGTATCGTAAATGTGACTAACTCATTTGTCCCAAGGTGTTTTGGGAATAGACTAACGCTTGGTTTCACTTTGGAGTTCATGAGAATTAGTAGTTATCTTTGAAATGTTGATTTTCTTCTTAGCATTGGTCAAGGCATAAAGATAATTATGGTTTTCAAAATTGGGGTTGATCACCTCCGTATGATACCTTAGTTTCCTTTTTCCCTCTAACTCATCGTGATGTGACTTATCCTTAAATTTGGAAGTAATACTATTTTTAATATTATCCATATTCTTCAAGATGATTTCCTCCTTTACTCCTCAATGGTCTAGCTAATATTGGGCATCCTTATGATAGGCTCGCTTGAGCCTGACGTGGGGGTTTTGGCTAGAGTTAGAAGAAATCTTGGGATAACCTTGGATTCCATGTTGTAAATCTTCTTCATATACATGAGATATCTAGTCATAGTCATTATTTCAATGAGGGAAATTCCAACTTGAATTAAGAGGATTGGGAAAATAGTATTTCATTTAATCTTGAAGTTGTAGGTTATAAACTACTTTTGGATCAACTCAATCTTCCTCCATGATTCTCTAGATATACTACAACCCCAAATTTCACATCCATATAAAATGATAGGAGTGACGAGATTCCCAAAGAGGAACTTGTTTTTACTCCATGCCAGAAGATCTGTCGAATTACAATTATTTTCAATTCCATAATAATATTTCCAACCTCCAATTATCCTTTTCTTAATGTTACAATTCCAATTGAAGTGATGATGACTGTAGATTCTCATCTATTTGTATGAAGGAACTTTATCCGAGTAGTTATTATCATAAATGAAGTTATCATTCTTGGTCCTTTCGGATTTAATTATCATGACTCTTAGTCTTGTCAGTATTAAAAATCATACCCATTTGAGAGTAGTAATCTTGGAGGATTCTAAGTTTCTTGTCGAGATCATCATGGCTCCTAGATAAAAAAAATGATATCGTCACCATAAAGGAGCTTTGCCATGGAGGGTCCTTCATCAAAGGGGTATTCAAAACATTTTATTTTTGATGATTTATGTTGAGCTCAGTGTAGTATTAAGAACATAGTTATAATTGATCCACCAATATTTCAATTATGTTTTCTTCTGTGTGTTCTTTACCAATATAGTCATAATTGATTCACCAATATTTCAATTTGTGTGTTTTCTTTGGAATTGATCTTTATGAGTTGCTTACACATAATTGAATAAGGATAAGGGACAGTAGTTTTACCCACATGGGGAAGCCTTGGAACTTAAATTGATGTACTAATAAAAAGAAGCAATCAAGTGCTTGAACATTTATGTGAAGCGGTGAGTCAAACTGAAAAAGAGTAAAATATACTTGAAGTATTTATGTCTCCCTTTCAATGGCCAAAATGAAAAGGAGTTGATGACAACAATATACAAATTTGAACTCAGATCAGGATTAAGTACAATTAAAAAAAAAAACTCACTGTGTAGAAATTCCAATTAAAAACAAGTAATATCCAACAAAGTATATGTGCATCTTCAGCAAAGTATATGTGCATCTTCTCTATAATATATATAGTAACGAATTTAAGGTAGGGAATATTATGGTCTAACTTGATGAATTCTTCAAATGAAGCTAAGTCTTAAATGTGTGTTATTAATTTAATTAATAAGTATTGAAAACTCCTTTTTCTTTATGATCAAGCTCTTATGCAGGACAGACAAATTATTTTATATTTGGTTAATTGTCTTTAATTCCTAATAGACTGTAGTTGGTCCTAACAATATATGAAATACAATAACAGATTGAATAACTTTTAGATGTGTAAAACAAGTTTAGATTTCCCTTTTTCCTCTTCTCAGGACATGAAGATCTATGTTAGTTTTAATTTCAATGATCAACAAACCTCTGTGTGTGAAATTTATTTGTTGCTTTTAGCTTTCCTTTTTTCAGGACATGAAGATCAATGTTAGTTTTAATTTCAATGATCAACAAACCTCTGTGTGTGAAATCTATTTGTTGCTTTTCATTTCATTAGTTTTCATATGAAGTTTGTTGTCTACTGTCTTGTTTTCAAAGAATCTGTGTGTTTTTATTTTAATCTGTTTTTTTATATTTCTTGTTTTGTTAATTGTTTATGATTTACAGGTATAAAATGCCACCTCTTGGTCGCCCAAAAAAGGATCTGAAACAATGTTCACTTACCGATGCATTTGGTATCTCTCAATGCTCTAATCAACTGCACATTTATGAAAATGAAGTATATGATCATGTAGATGAGGACCATGAATCAGATAGTGCAGAACTTCTTGAAGAGGAACCGACATCCAAGAGGTACAAAAGAACATTCAAGTCCAAATGGAAGATGAGATTTCCATGGGCTTATGCTGTAAAATATTGTAATGGTGTTGAAAGGATAAAATGTTCATGGTGTGTAAAATTTAAAAGGTAAACTCCATTTGCTAAAGATGGAAGCACAACTCTTCAAGTTAGTGCTTTAAACATCCATGCAATATCAGAGGCTCATAAATTTTCTTTGCAACTTTTAGAGGGAGAAAAAAAATGGAGTACTCTTCCAATTACAAAACATGTAGAGCTAATGGTTGATGCTCAGAAAGAGAGAATTATATCAGTTATTGAGAACATGTATTTTGTTGCAATACATGATTTACCTTTGGAAGTATATAAGTCAATTTGTGACTTGAAAAGGTATAAAAACACTCCTCACATGCCTTTAACAGATGAATACTCAGCATATACAAATACAACATCTGGAAAATAATTTTTAGAAGCTGTTAAAGAGGTAGATTGGAGAAAATTAAAAGATGAGATTTTACAAAGCCCATATTACTCACTTTTAGTTGATGAAAGCATTGATCGGACTATGGTGCAACATTTGATTGTTTATATTACATATTTGACAAATGAAGGAAGAGGTCCATGTGCTACAAAATTCATACACTTGCTACAGATTAAGGATGGAACATCACAATCTATGTATGATGTTGTGACATCTCTTTTAGCAGACATGAATCTATCCATGACAAAGTTAGTTGGATTTGGATCTGATGGAGTATCATCCATGAAGGGTATTCGTAAAGGTTTATCTACTAAGCTTCGTCGACATGCCCCTCATTTATTAGATATCCATTGTATCGCTCATCGAGAAGCATTAGCAGAAAATTATGCTTCATCATATTTTGAAGAGTTGCAAGCTATTGATAAGTTTGCAAACAAGATCTATTCATGGTTAGGGAAATCTACTAAAAGACATGGAGAATTGAAAGAGCTAATGAAGTCATTTCAAATCACAAGGCTAGAAGTGTTATAGATTCATCATATTAGATGGCTTTCTAGAAGAAAAGGCATGGAAAGAATCGTTAAGCTCATGCCTGCTTTGTTAAGAGACTAGGAGTTAGTGGAGAAAAAAATGTATGAGATGGCTACAATATTTCAAGTTCAATTTTGCATCCACTTACTTGCAGATGTGCTTATTGAGTTAAATAAACTAAATCAAAAGTTTCAATAGGATCATGTTGACATTACATCTATTGGAACGACTTTGGATATCACTATCATCTTCCTTCATAAGCGATTTCTAAGAGGCACATTTGGGGTAGGTGCAATGCACACATAATCTTTTTTAAGTAAAACACAACAAGGAACTCTTGAGTTTGTAGACTGCACATGTATAGTACATGTACATGAATTGAGGTTTGAGAGTTTGCCAAAGCCACAAAGATCAAGGACCCTAGATGACTACATTACGCTGGGAAAAGGTTTTGTAATGAAGGTAATTGACTCTCTAAATGCAAGGTTCACAGATTTTCCAATTTTTAATGCAACTAAGTTTTTTAGTCCTCATAATTATTATGAGGATATGGATGATAGAGACTCTCAAACAAGAAGATGATTGACATGTTTATGTGAAAAAATTAGTGTTGGAGGCTTGCTTGTTGTGGACAACATTAAATGTATGGATAAAATGGATGAATTTATATGTACTATTTATAAATCTTACCAAAAAAAACATATGTTTGGAGTATGAGATCTATATGGAGGTGAAATTGAATGGTTTGAAAGATTTCCATGCTTAATGCAACTATGGCAAGCAATTCTTGTTATTTCGGCTAGTACAGCAGTATGTGAAAAAGGCTTTTCAAAATTAAATCGAATTAAAAATGATGATAGATCAAAACTTTCTTTAAAAACATTGGATATGTTAATGTTTCTCTCTCTCAGTGCATCTCATGCTCTAAATGAGATAGATTGGAATGCTATTTATGATGAATGGAATGAGATGAAAACTCTAAAACCTCTTCCACTATGAGAATAGATTGAAAGAACTAGTAAGTTTCAGTGTTTATTACCATCAATGTAAGTGAATTTTTTTAGTTTTATACCATTTAACTTTTACTTTATGTTTTATAATATCTTTCAAGTTTTTATGTCTTTTTATTAACATATTGAATTTAATAATTGCATGATATCACACAAGATATGTTAAGCTAGAGGACCACAACTGTCAAAGGTTTATAACTGGAAGAAAAAACTACCTTGGATCAATTTTGTGGCCAAGTCAAGGGACTATTGTTCCAATTATTTGAGATGTGCAATTATTTGAATTCTTGGCATTCCAAAAGAGTTTTAATAGACAATAGAACAATGATTTGGTCAAATCTGAAATTTATAGGCTAAACTCCATTGATACCTCTTATATAAGCTAGAATTTATTTTTAATTTTATAAATAAGACCTTTCATATACTTTTAATATAAGTATTTCTGTTTTGTCATATTTTTTTCTTATTTCAATTTCATTAAGATGTAGTGATTTCTATATGTTTATTTTGGTTCCTATTTTAAATTCATAAGAGTGACAAAATATTATGGGATGTGAAATATAAACTTTTAGAGCTAAAACGACCCATTAGGGCTTTGGATAAGCTCAAGTTATCTTGATATTTATTCTCCAAATTTGCCTCCACTTTTGGAGTCTCCTTGTATCCCCACCAATGTTGGGGTGCAATATCTTTTGAAATTGAATCAGCAACATCTGCCATGGATCAACAACAACATGTGACCTCCTTCTCCACTCCAAGTTACACCAACAATAACCAAGGTTTTGGGATGCCCCCTAATCAGGTTCAACAAACCTGCGTTCCATTTCTTCTTACATGCCATATTTCACATTTCTGCAAAATATGCTAATGGGTATGAAAGCCAAGTGTGAGGCCTACTCTATGGGTATTCAATTGTACAATCTCTCTACCACGTTGAATAAGAGATATAGTCAATATGACCATGTTTTGCTTGCTCTGGACGTCAATTATGGAGACTCTTCTCCAATTTTTCTACTTGGGAAATCAAATATGAGGAGAAGCTTTCTTCCCAAAGTAAAACCATATTGTACATTCCATTCAACCACAAGAAAAATCCAGAATTTGACATCTATTATGAATGGTGAAGGTCGAAATCTAAAACTTTCCCAAATCAATATCAACAAAATTCTTGTGTTACCTTTCAAAATGACACTTGATCCTATACAACATCATGCACTTGACTTCAAAATTCATATTCAAAGTTTGCAAGGCAACTCTTGTAAAATTTCAAATATTTATGTTGTTTTAAACTATTATCTTTCAAAAGTTCATGTCTTGGATGCTGAAAATGAGAAAAATACTTTGTTATGAAACCAACTGGTGAATAATTTCCAGCAAAACGACCACTTCCAAGACATGATTTAGAAGTGGAACATATGTACTTATGAAACATAGAAAGATATCATTGATGCATTGTCAATGTTTTGCTAGGGTTATTGTTGGAGAAAATGACTCTTTATTCTTATAATGGTGATCTTCAATACAAGTAAATGCCAGAGAAGAGAGATCATTGTGTGACATAACCCTATTAACAAAAGTGAACAAGGAATGATGCTTTATAATGGCATACTAAGTTGTCAGTGATTTTGACTATTTGTCTTTAACATTTAAAAATATTAAATGCCAAACTTACAACATCATGGTTTGGCATCATGAGCTTGACTAATTGTCCACCATGCTCATAATTTCGTTGATGTATTCATATCTGTAAACAACGTTTCAAATAATAATAATAATAAAATTCTATAAGAAAAATCCAGACCTCTAGGTTGCTGCTCCTTGTCAAACAAAGTCAAAATTGCATTACACAATCTGACACATCAGAATCTCCTATATCCGGGCGGTATCCTTCCAAATACTTATAATAGTGTCTTCAAGACTTATGTTGGCATTGCCAATGAAAGATTTAAACAATGCAAGATGGAGCTTCCTTCACTATTGTATATGTAATGGTCTTTTATTAACATAAAGATTGATGGTTTTTTATTTATGAAAATGAAATGTAAAAATAATATATTGTGTGATCAACAAGGTCTAAATGGATGTCTTCTTAATCATGATTATATAGTTACAAGCAATCATCTCATCTCCTCATTTGATGCATTAATTTGCTCGATTGATCAATCATGATCACATTTTTCATTCAAGAAATTCAAACTACTCGAAAAATTTGCCCAGAGTTCGAAGTACTGGAAAACCTCCTACTGAGCAATGACTCCACTCGCTTGGGAAATCTCTAGTTTCAAAGTCCAGTTTCAGGTCAAAAGGAAAGGAAGAAAATCATTTAGCATTAATAGTTTCCCTACGGGTGGGTATTTTTTATATTGTTAAAATACTCATGAAAGAGTCGTTATTGCCTCCACAATTGTGGTTTATAACATATGGTTTTAGTGATCCATGGTATTAAAGTCTGTGAATTACATGTGATGAAATCTTTAAAAGGTTTGGGGATTCACTTCATCTAACCAAAATGATTTTTGGTTATTTTAAAGTCATCTAAGCCATAAAAATATAATAGATCTACTGTAAACTGGTTTTTCCCAGACTAATTTTCCCTAATTAGAATTATGGTGTGCATATTTCGTTATTTCTTAAAGGTTAGTTGATTTTTACTCTATATTGTTTCTTCCTTCCTTGTTCTTATGGCGAATCAAAATCATTCCAATACCGAAACAAGTAGCTAAATAACATAGGAGTTGTCTTCACTGCGACTTTTTGGAGTTTCAGGTGCCGGAATCCGGTGAAAAAAATTGAGGTAAAATCTTGATTTCTGTTATTTAAATTAGTTTTTTGACTGTATATATGGATTCAGCACCCTAAAAAACCCCTAAGGCACTTCGATTGTGCAATATTACCCATCAAACTTCTATTTTCAAATAAATTCCTACTGGAATTTAGAGAAATTAAACCGGAAAAAGCTACCGTAAAAGCCTTCAAAAAGTCGCATTATAAACTACTCAAATAACATATCCTCTCTCAGCATTCTCCTCATCGTCAGTTGGCAGAGGAAGCCTGATTGGCTGTCTCGGTGTTTCCCTCAGCCTCAAGTGGCAGAGGAGGGTGGTTAGTGTTGTCACCGATGCTTCCTCATTAACTACCCAACCTAGCAAGGAGTTGCAACAATTTGTAACATGCTCCATTCTACGTTGTCATGCTCCATTCTACGTTGTCAATTTCTTTGTTCTCTTGACCTATCTGGGGCAATGCCTCATCAAGTCCCTTGAGGTCTACGCTCTCTATCTTGATGCCTAGTGCTGCTTTTAGTGCAGCAACTTGTTACAGTAAGCTACCGATTTTTTATAATGTAGGCTCTCATTCGACAGACTATGTGTAACAGCTGAGAGTTCTTCAACAGATTGGTTTTATCTCTTAAAAATACCGTGGTGTATATTGAAAATCCTCTTTGGCCAAACTACTATTTGTCTTTTCGTTTGAAATGCCCCAACTGGGTATGCGTGCCCTTCCCTACTTGTCTCTTTCAGATTTTTTTCCCTACTCGTCTCTTTCAGATTTTTTTTGCATGGGTGTGGATATGAAGTAGATCTTTTTACTCTCAAGTCACAATGACAATGGAAAGCATACAGCACATGCACATTGTTAAGGGAATCGTGAAATTCCTCCGTATACAGCACATGCTTCTACAACTTTATATTTTCATATTTATTAATATATATTATCCTATGTTTCACTGCCTTTGGTGACGAGGGAATGGCGGTGACCGGGGGATGAGTTTCTGATACAGCTAGAGCACACTCCCAAATTGCTGAATTTCTGGTAGCTAGAGCACACCCCCAAATTGCTGAGTTTTCAGTACAGCTAGAGCACACACCCAAATTTTCCTGGGAATGGCAATTATATATATATATATATATATATATATATATATAATTTTAAATTCACCATGTGCATAAAGATAAATCATAAATAATAATATATCGTTGCAATAGAATCATAAACATTGAACTAGCTAAAAAATCCGAAATTCATATTAATAATAATAATTATAAACCAAATACATAATCTTGAATCTAAAATTCAAGTTGAAATTTTTATTTGAAGGATGATGAGTCAAGACTCAAGAGCAGTGTTGAGCAAGTGAACTATCTCTTAATGTGATACATGGTAGTTAGTTGGGGGTATTTATGTATATGACAGTCCAAATGGCCTAGCACTAAAACACCAACTCTTGCTAGTATGACCTTTCAAAGACCTAATTTTCCTAGCCATAAATGTCAAAGCAAAAACCTGGGTAGAATTACTAGAGCTAGTTGTCTTGCTTGCTACTTTTGGTCAAATCCAAATGCACATTCAGTTTTACTATTCTTGGTAGAAATTCTCGCATGTAAATTAATTCGCCCTATTATCCCAGTTGGCAAGTATGCTAATTTTGTGAAGATCAAACCTTGGCTCAAATTACTAATGTTGCCAATCTCAACACCTAAATCGACCCTCTTTGTTGTTAGGTTTGTCAAATAAGCCAATTTTGATTGGTCAATCACACTAGAATTTAAATATTTTCTTATTCCTGTGAAAGCAAAAAGGGTCTTTCTTATAGTCACTGCTACTAATATGGCCAAGTTAAACAAATTCAACTTTCTTGGCATAGTTAGCAAAGTTGCAATGTGTGTTAGAGCATTACACATAGTATGGTTTCTTTACATCAGTCTGACATGTAAATCAGTCTTGAATCCTGGTTTATTATTCTTGGACAAAGTAAGTGCAAAGAAAAGTTTTGGAAACGTCAGTCTAAAGAGGAAATGCACTGGAATGAGTCGTTGGTGGCAACCTTTACTTCACACAAGAGGTTGTATTCACAAATAAACATTCATACAACCTTCATTATTTGAGGGAAAAAATATGTGGCAACTAGGACAGCACACAGCAAAGCAATAACCCAATAATTCTTGCAAACAGTGCTAAACACAGTTGAACAACTTTCCTGCAGGATAAGAGTGGGTTTTAGAAACTTTTTAAATTTTCCACATAGGAACGGGTCTCAAAGACGGTCTACTTTACCTTCAGGACAGAACTAGAAGGTTTTCATCAACAATTCTCCACATTTACAGGGAGCAGAATTATTTGGACATCCTTTCCAAGCAGAGAGCTTCTGTCAGGGCAAGGCAGATGTGCTTTGAAATCCTGGTCAATGGATTTATCAGCTGCTTGGTATCTTTCTCTTTTTGATGGGCACATCTTCTCTTTCAAGCATTTTCTGTTAGTTTTTTCTGCAGGATTCAATGTTGGGCATTCGTTGCAGGATGCTAGACTTATGGTTCCAGTTTCCCAATCTGTTGGTCTCGCTGGACACTTTGAAATTCGGTTGCTTTTGCAATGTATTTTGCTAAGATACTTCTTGCTCGATTTCTAAATCGTTTCTGTAATATGAGTTTATTAGAGAGCACTGAAGCTTACAAGATCTATGAGAATGTAACTGTCTTTTGATTTAATGAAAGACTGTTGTTTTTTTTCTCTTGAAAAAAAACTGTCCCTGATTCATGCCACAGGGAGTAAAGGTTAGCAGACTTTTTAATTATTTCTAAAGGGATGTCGTTTTTAAGCAACAATAATTAGAGGTTGAAGTCCAACATTCAGAGTTATTGCATTATACAGTTAAGAGACAAAGAGAAGAGAAAATAAATGCCAACATTGAACAAGAGTATTTTGAGCAGTTATATTTGGAAGTTAGCATAAACAAATTTTTCATGCCAAAAGCTCATCCAAACTAGCAATAAAAGCCATCCAAACAACAAAGTAAACCCAGTCAAAATCGGATCAGACATACCGTTTTTTCCTTGGGGACGATGGAACAGTACCCGAAAAGTCCCCAAAATCTGTCTGGGACAGATTGGGAATGGCTTGGAAGTCCCCAAGTCCCAAATGAAGTCCCCAAAAAATTGGGGGTGTTCCCAACCCCTGTGAAAGTCCCCGGTATGCCGGAACGTCAGGTATGAGGGATTTTTTGGTGGGGACGGGTCTTCGTGCAACATAGATATTATTTAAGACATTCAAAAATATATTTTATACTTAAATAAGATTTTTGTTAACCATGGATCTATATATTTCATTTAAATACGATTTATCTTAACCATGGACCTATTAAGTATAGAAATAAACAGGTTAACAACCCAAGACCTAGAGGCATCTAGCAGAATTTTGTATTATTAAGCAGCAGTATTCTTAGTACAATTAGGGTGCCAAAATCCGGCTCACCCAATAGAGAAAATCCTCGACAAAGAGATAAAATAGTGAGTTTTACCTCACACCGCAAGCCCTGGCTAATCCAAGATCGAACTGCCGAAACCCCAACTCCCTCTGCGCAGTTGATGCATAGGCCTACGTAGGGATGGCTGAAATCTGCATCAGCTTCTCTCTGCATTGATTTGCCTCTCAGAAAATCGAGTTTCAGCCCTCCCGGCTCAGAAACCCCGATCTCCAACTAAATATTGGACTATCTCTCAGAAGCTCTGCGCTGCCCCTGCGTGAGCCCTGCGTGGGCCTGCGTCACCCTGTATGGGGACTGCATCACCTCTCCTGGTGGCTGCGTTGCTTCCTCTGCTGTCTCTGCTCTGCTATGTGCTCTTGGTCCTCCGACCAATAACTGCTTCTGCTCCTCGCTACAACTGAATAACTTAGATCTTATCTTCATCCGTGCACTGCTCCGTCAGAAGAATTTGATCTCTAGATTCATCCACTGTGTGTGTTCTCCAACTGACCCTCAAGCTCTGAAACCGGATTCGTTGTTTACCCCCGTCGTGTCCCGAATCGGTTGAATCAGACACGATTTGTGGGGATTCGAGTCCAACTACCCGGATTCAATCGTGTCCGAGCGAATCAGACACGATTCATGGGGATTCGAGTCCAACTACCTGGATTCGATCATGTCCTGTACGGACATGATCAAATCCCTTTTTGTCGGATTCGAACAAAGCGAAAAAGCGTCTGAACTCTCATAAACTTGTGATTTTCTCTATTGTTTCTCACAAATGCTAGTGTATGAGTTGAGCAAGGAGCAAGGAGTAGCAAGGAGCAAGGGAGCATTTTCAAAGAGATTTGAGCAACCAGTAAGTGCATTGTCTCTCTATGTTTTTGCATTTTGGTTTGCATGTGCATATGTTTTACAATTTTGGTCATTTTTGTTTAATTTTTACAGCATTCATGGCTCAATCAAGGGCAGCAAGGCAGGGGCAAAGAAAGGGGAAGAATGTCTCCATTGGAGATGCCCCTCTTGTCCCTATTTCATCAGGGTCTGCAAGTATTCCATCTATTAGAAGTGGGGCTGCAACAACAGCTTCAAATGTTCAGGGAAAACAAACTCAAGACCCCAAATATTCATTGTGGAAATATGTGACAAGAGAGGTAGGGCCAGGCAGCAAGGCGAAGGGAGGAGGCAATGTTGCTTGAAAATGCAGTTTTTGCCACAGCCATTTCATGAGTACATATTACAGTGTGAAAGCTCATTTGTTGGCTTTGCCAAGTTGTGGCATTTCAGCTTGTACACAGGTGCCATTAGCAAAAAGGAAGGAAATGGAGAGAGAGGCATTTTTTGGTGCGGAAAATGTGGCATCAAAATCAAAACAAAACAAGAATGATGACCCGAGCTCTAACTCAAACATCTCCATCAGGGTATGTGCCTCCTGGATCTTCCTAGCTCAAAAGAAGACAAAGAAGAAGAAGAAGTTGGAAGGCAGGAAGAACCGAAGGATGAACCTATGCCCCATGTTGAAGGACCAATGGATCCTATCGATCCACCTCCTTCAAATAAAAGGAGACCTTCATGGCTCAGGGACACTCTCGAATATGCCGAGAGACATATTGCCCCAAGGGGGACATTCCGTGTAAGCAAGAAGCCGAATAGGTACCAAGGGTACCTAGCAGTAATGAGTACAATTGTGCAATCTGAGCCTGGATCATTTGAAGAAGCCATAAAGCATCAAGTTTGGAAGGATGCTATGCATGAAGAATATGATCCATTATGAAGAATGATGTATGGGATGTGGTCTCGAGACCGGGGGACAAATCTGTTGTCACCTCGAAATGGCTCTTCAAGATCAAGCATGGAGCTGATGGTAGTGTTGAAAAATACAAGGCAAGATTTGTTGCCCGAGGCTTCTCTAAAAAATAAGGCATAGGTTATGATGATATATTTGCACCTGTCGCTCATTATACCACCATCCGATCTATCATTGCCTTGCTGCAACGCAAGGATGGAGTCTCCATCAGATGGATGTGCAGACTTCTTTTCTACATGGTTCAATAAAGGAAGAGGTTTATGTGGAGCAACCTTTGGGGTTCGAAGTCCAAAATAGAGACTCATATGTATGCAAGTTGAAGAAAGCCCTCAGGTCTTGGTATGAGAGGATCGATAGCTACTTGATGAAGCTGGGCTTCACTCGAAATGACGTTGATCAAAACCTTTATTTTAAGGTTGATAAAGAAAAGCCTCTCATTCTAGTTCTCTATGTGGACAATATCTTCCTAACAGGTGCTGACCCTTTCATTCATCAATGTAAGAGGGATTTAGCTTCCGAGTTAGAGATGAAAGACCTAGGACTAATGCACTATTTCCTAGGCTTGGAGGTCTGGCAAAGGCCAGGCGAGATTTTCCTTTCTCAAGGAAAATATGTCGTGAAGTTACTGGAGAGATTTGGTATGGTGGACTGTAAGTCTGTGTCGGCACCGATGGAACTCAACTTTAAAAGTTATGTGGAAATGCTGTTCAGCCCGAGCTAGGAAATGCCACCGAGTATCGACAACTCATAGGGGCCCTGATGTTCTTAGTGAACTCTCATCCGGACGTATGTTTTGCAGTGAACACTTTGAGTCAACATATGGTTGAGTCTCATAACATTCACTTAATTGGTGCCAAGAATCTATTGAGATATCTTCAAGGCACAATCAACCATGGGCTGAGATACATTGTCGGGAGTTTGAGACTCCATGGATATACTAATGTCGATTGGGCTGGCAGTGTGGTGGATCGTAAGAGCGCATCTGGATGTTGCTTCACCTTGGGTTCTGCTTCGATGTCTTGGATGAGCGAGAAGCAGAAATCGGTGCCTTTGAGCACTGCTGAGGCCGAATACATTACAGCGATTAAGACCTGTTGTAAAGCTGTTTGGTTGAGAAAGCTCTTCAATGAGTTGTTTGGACATGTGCTAGATACCACCGTTATCCTTTGTGATAACCAGAGTGGGATTCGTATTTTTGAGAGTCCTGTGTTCCACAATCGATCCATGCATATTCATATTAGGTACCACTTTATCTGGGATATGGTACAACGAGGCGCCGTAAGGCTTGATCACATTCGAACTGATGAGCAGGTCACAGATATTCTCATGAAGTCCCTGGGGAAGGTCAAGTTCCTAACCTTCCGTGAGAAGCTTGGAATCGTGGAAAGCCCTATTGTGAGGGTCCTACTTGAGTAGGACAATGAGCTCTAGGAGCTCTAGGGGGCTTGGGGATAACTTCTTGGAGTTATAAACACACACGGGGCTAGGCTTGCCGAACCTTGTTGTGCTTTTGTCCCACCGTTATGATGTTGAGTTGGTTCACCCTCTCTTTTATCTATGCCCCGCATGCATCCTACCCATGGCATTTCAGACTCATGGGAAATACCTCTCATTCGGCTAATTAGGTGGGAAATGTGGATAGAGACCAATAGTAAGACCGATGGACACATTAGAGATTGTCGTACTCTCTATGTCTAGGATGGGTTGTGTCCAACACCTTGATTTGGGATCAAGTCTGATGAGATTTTTACCTCTAAAATGACTTCGGGTCAGTAAACTAATTTTGGGTTAGTATGTGACTCTCTTGAGTCTATTGAGGTTTTACCCTCTAGGCTGACTTAGGGTTAGTGGAGTGTGATGCCTTTGTGACTCACTCTCGTTCGTTTACTGACCCGAAGTCATTTTACCTCTAAAATGACTTCGGGTCAGTAAACTAACTTTGGGTTAGTATGTGACTCTCTTGAGTCTATTGAGGTTTTACCCTTTAGGCTGACTTAGGGTCAGCGGAGTGTGATGCCTTTGTGACTCACTCTCGTTTGTTTGCCCTTAGAGCCGAGAAAGCATGTTACAGCAAGATGACACAAGATTGCAGGATGATGATGATGATAGTACACGATGGTACTGATGACAGGATGGCACAGGTGGACAGATGGAGTTCTCCCTAGTTGAGAAGGAGTGTTAATTTTGGGCAACTAGGTCCAAACTCCATGTTGCACTGCTCATATGATGATGATTATATTTTTGTTGGTTTCCTCTTTCGGAGAGGTGCAAGATTGATCTAAAGATCATCTTGTTTGGATGAGCAGAACATATATTTTGGTTTTATGTTCCACACATGTGCAAGGTCGGCCAGATTTGTAATGTAGGCTCACAAGCCCAACAGAAATGTCACACACCCTAATTGATGGATATAAATTGGAGAGAGATGGTGCTCATTTCATCATGATCTCATCACACACATTCTACTTGTGATTAGATTGGTTCATACAACCTAGAAGAGGCTTCCTTTCCCTCTCACGTGTGAATTTGACCATGAAGAAGTTGTTGTAATTTTTGGATTGTTTTTAGGGTTTCTAGATAGCGTTGACTTTGGGTCAACTCTTGGATTTTGACTTCGATTTTTGCACAGAAAATCCAATTTTTTGAGGCCACATTGGAGGGCACAAAAATCGAGGAGAAGCGTTGACTTTGACTATTGTCTGTTGACTGCAGCTTTGACTGCAGTGTTGACTTTTGCATTGACCATTTTGGGTTGACTTGCGTTGACTTTTTGGACCTATCATTGAGGGGTGTGTGTGACACTTGGAGAAAGGCTAATTTGGTTGTTGGAGAAGTTGGTTTGACCTACTCAAGACTTTCTTGGCTAGGGCATCATGTTGACTGTTGTAACAAACATTTATCTATCCAGTTGTTGGACAAGGAGAATTACAAATTTTGATACATTATTTGCCTTGTCTTCTGTTGATCTATTTTTATCTTCTATCAACATTTTACTTTCAAGTTTATGTGATTGCTAAATCTGAATTGGGCCTAAAAGAAGATTGAAGTAAAATTGCATTTAAGCATAGAACATACCATGGTTATCTAAATTTAATAGATATGGATCCCCGTCAGATTTTGCAAAGAAGACCTCGGAGGATTACATGCCTGTTATTGTTGTAAAATTCCAATTATAGAAGCACCTTTCCTTCCAAATTGATAAAAAGTCCTCAGAAGAGGAAGTGAAGTATGCTAATCTTGATGGTTGAAAATTTGATAATTCTATAAATAAGTGGTTTTCTAAGATGCTTCTTCTCATTCTCAACCCAACTCTGAAGAGCCAAAAATATAGACCTTGCAAGAGGAGAAAATTGATTCATCCAACTCTGAAGAGCCAAAAAAATATAGACCTTGCAAGAGGGGGAAACTAATTCATCTCTTAAGAATGTAAATGGAAATATTAAAAAAACCTTATAATAAAAATGATGAAACTTGTTGATGCTAAACCTATGTGAAAACATTCCACCCGAGACTTCAAAGCCAAGGACACTCCTTACAAAGTCTCATTTTATGTCATGGATGTAATCCTTGAATCGTGCTCATTTCGACTTCCATAGCAATGACTTTATGGATCTCTGACATTGAGCATAGTTATTATGGTTTAAAAATGCTAATCAAATAAAACAACTTACCAAGTTACATATTTCAAAGTCAAATGGAGAGAACCAAAGCAAGAAAAATATGCACAAATCTACTGCATCCATACACAACCCTAATTGTAAATAGCAAACACAATGAAGTACATCCTATCATTATTATATACAGATGTATAGAAGGTCAAATTGTTGTTTCTTATAATACTTGAAATTTTACCATAATTGCAGCCAGTTTTGCCAAGAGTTTTTTGAATCAATGCAGAAAATGACCCATATACACATTAAGAATTATTGTAGGAGGTTGAGGGAAATATAGGGATTATGAAATAGGGAAAAGATTTGTTTGATCCCTTTTGAGCTAGAGAAAAAAAATCGAGATCCAGCTAGAGTTATAATTGTGTATAATTCTGTTTATTTCTATACTCTTTTTTTAACAGTGGGAAAACCTATAATAACTCAGTTGTCAAACCAAGAGTGAGGACAACCTTCTTTGACTGCTATCCATGAATGCAGGCGGACTCATCACCATTATTTCAGGAAAACCACACCACTTGTAATGACATGTTGGTGATCTGTGTTACCACAAAATCTAGCAGGCCTTGGAGAGGGAAACCCTTCAAGACAAAAGATAGACAAAGTGATAACAATGGGGTAGATGCCCAATGTCACCTTAGCCAAAACTCCCTGCCTTTTACAAATTTTCACCGATGGGAGAAGTCCCAGTAGGAGGGAGATCACTTAAAATAGATATGTTGTGTGTAAGGCACAATGTGATCTTGCTAAAGCTAATTCGAGAGAGAGACTCAATAATGGTTCAAGGCTTCAAAGAAGAAAAAATCTCTCAAAGAGAAGCCCTAGAAAACAAGGTTCAAGACCTAGGGTTTTGAGATTTTTGATGAAAATAAGTGTTCACAAGGTCAAGACCAAAGAGAAAGGGTTTCTTAAAATGATAATTAGCTATTCCAAGGCTCATGAAACACTCAAGAAAGTCCTCAAGTTGAGGGAAAAAAACTAGGGTTTCCCTCTTAGGGCAACACCTAGGGAAAGAGATTTTATGGATGAAAGTTGAGTGGATGCCCACCAAATTGATAGGTTAGGTAGCCTAGACCAATCTCTTGATGTTTAGGCTCTCAAATCACCAAAAAACCTCCTCTCTAAAATTTTGCTCCAAGCCCTAGCTTTTCTCCCTAGCCTTAAAAAGACCAAATTTGAGAAGATAAAATTATGGAGAAAATTTAAAGTTGATCACCAAGTGATACGACCAGTGCCTTGTCCTATGGGGATATGGAGTCTAGGATGTTTAAAATAAGTTTAATTCCCTTCGAAGGAGGTAGAAATTTGATACCCGAGCTATCAAAATTTCAACAATTACCCACTTAATGGAATGATGGATTTTGATAGAGAATAACAAGAAGAACTCCACCAAGAACATTCAATACATGTTAAAATGAGTAATACATACAACATTCATCTAGATATTCTTTAATACATTGATCTTCAACAAATTAGGGCACAAAATTTTAACCTAGAGTTAATAGTTCCATGGATTAGACATTCAAGAAAAAGTTATTCAACAATAGATTCCACTTATAAGATAACATGCAATATATCCTCCCATTACACTAAGAAATAGCTCCAAAGAATGTCAAAATCAGTTTCCATATATCAAAATGCATCCATGCCATGTTGATTTTTGGGTAGCATCGGATGTGCTCTAGCTCCGAAATTTTGTCGAGGAGCTAGAACACATGAAATCTCCAAGACCTAGAAATCGTTTGGAGAAATTCCACCCGGAGTGAAAGTTATTCAAATAATTAATTATTTTTAATGGAGCCTAAGTTAAAACTTAGGGAATTAAAATAATTAAACTGAATTAATTTAACATGTGGGTGAGAAGCTTCTAAGTGACGAGGATAAAGTCTAATTTAATCTTAGTCGTTGATTAAGGATTAGATCACGACCGTTGATTTCTCAACAGGAAAAATATAAAGGAATGCTTGAGGGCTAAGTCACCTGACACGGGGACACGGGACACGATGGACACGCAGTGTCGGATTCGGACACGGTGACCCCTCGAAACAAGACACGTTATATATTATTTAGTTAAATATATATATGTATTAAAAATTAGATATTTCTTACACAAATTCATTGATTCAAACATAGATCTTCATCTAGATGTAAGTTTTACAAATATTTAAGATACATGATACATTGATACATCATACAATCATACATATTACATATGTACAAAGTAATAGACATATTCATCAATGATCCAATAGGAGAAAGATAGGATACTGTAGTTTTCTCATTAAGTCATCAAAATCAAAATTTGTTACATACTAGCCTCTAGGTAGTACAATGCCAATGGCAAATAGAAATAGCAAATACAAAACAACTACAAGTCTACAAGACTACAAGCCTCAAGGCAGTGCCGCAGTAGGTAGCTCATGACTCATGAGTCATGAATCCTCATCATCATAATCATCATCATTGTCCTCATCATGATCATCATGCTCACAACTGCTCTCCTCTACTGCATCCTCCTCCTCTATATCCAATGTCATCTCTGCATTTGCTGATGTGGAGGATGACCCCTCTACTGTATCGCCATCATCAAATGTGACAGGCTCTAGCAATGGCTCATTGAGATCCAAGTTGGTCAATGCCAACTCAACACTGTTGTCCAGACCCATATCATCAGGAAAGACATCCCACATCTTTGTCTTTCCCTTCAACCAATCCTCCCTCTACCTGTAAATAAGACAAAGGTTGGTGTGCACATACACCATTGTCTCTGCCCTGGACTGCTTAAGTCTGCTCTTCTTCACACTATACAAATTCCCATATGTGCTCCAATTCCTCTCTCAACAAGAGGATGAAGTCACCTAAGAGAGGAGCCTCATGGCTAACTGTTGTAGAGGAGGGCTTGTTGCCCCATGAGTTTCCCACCAAGAATAGGGCTTCTTAGCCCCCCTGTCTCTAATCACATCATAGCCTGCAAATCGCCCAGTGCCAGTGGAAAACTCTGCAAAGGCATCCTCCACCTCATCAAGGGATGCCCTGTCCTAAAAAATCCTCCTGAATGCATCTTTCCTCCCCTGTGAGATTTCACCATCCATGTGAGGATGGAATCTGTTGGAAGGTTCATCATTCAGCCACTCATGGTTGTAGTATTTTGGGTTCAAGGAGTGAGCCAAGCAATGTAAAGGTGTGGACTTGTCCCATTTGCTGACAAGAATATCTTGTATCCTAGGGAAGAAGGCCTCTGGTGATGTCTCATACTCGGGGAATTGACTCTGTAAAACAATGTTCCTCACAGTCTCAATCATGGAATCCCATCCCTCATAAACCTCTCCTAGGATGGGTTGGTCTGTATCTGCAAATCGAAGCAAGGAAATGATAGGGTCCATGATCTGAATAAGTAGATCTACCCTCTCCCACCAAACATCATCCAACGCTATCTCCTTCACTATTTTGAGGTTGTTTGATCCGTCTTTCTCCAAAAAGACCAAAACTCCGAAATAACCATGGCCCTAAGAGCAATCTTGACCTCCCTCAACCTCTTCAACATGATGAATGAAGAGGCAAACTGTGTATCCGCAATCTTCAACAATGATAGATTGGTGTACTCCTTATAGATAATGAGGGCATTTGTATGGTTTTGTACAAAGTTGCAGATATGTCGTGCATTCTCAATAATGCTTCCATTCCAAAGCACATCAGAGGCAATAGATTTTAGTGCTAAGTTCAATGAATGAACAATGCAAGGTGTTCAAAATATTTGTGGATATTTAGCTTCCACAATCATGTCAACAGCCTTGCAAACAAGTGCATCCACTGATTTAAATAAAACTGGACCATTCAAGGAAGACACCATGAAGTTGACGAGTGGGTGTCGTGTTGGATCTGTCCATCCATCAGAAACAATGTTAACCCCAGATGTTGGCCATGCTGATTTAATAGGCTAAAGCATTTTGTCCACCTCTTTCTTTGCCTTCGTCAACAATGTGGTTCTAAGTTTCTCTGATCCAGGAGGCACATACCCTGATGGAGTTGTTTGAGTTAGAGCTCGACACATCTCAATAAATAGAGGTGAGTGTGCAACATTGAAGGATATGAAGTTCTGATAGAAAAAAAATGCAATGGTGAGATCAAGTTCTTCCCTCTTCTCTTTCTAGAAAATATTGTCCATTGGACCAAGTGCAGTTGCCTTTCTTTTTACTGCTTGTCCCCCACTAAAACTCTCAAATGGGAACTTGTTGCTGCTTTTCCTCAAGAATGGAAGGGGGTCATCATTCTTGTTTTGTTTTGATTTTGATGCCACATTTGCCGCACCAACAAATGCCTCTCTCTCCATTGCGTTCCTCTTTGCTAATGGCACCTGTGTACAAGCTGAAATGCCACAACTTGGCAAAGCCAACAAATGAGCTTTCACACAGTAATATGTGCTCATGAAATGGCTGTGGAAAACACTGCATTTCCAAGCAACATTGCCTCCTCTCTTCGCCTTGTTGCCTGGCCCTGCCTCTCTTGTCACATGTTTCCACAATGGATATTTGGGGTCTTGAGTTTGTTTTCCCTTAATATTTCAAGTTGTTGTTGCAGCCCCACTTCCAATAGATGGAGTACTTGCAGACCCTGATGAAATAGGGACAGGAGGGGCATCTCCAATGGGGACATTCTTCCCCTTTCTTTGTCTTTGCCTTGCTGCCCTTGATTGAGCCATGAATGTTGTAAAAAATAAACAAAAATGACCAAATTTGTAAAACATATGCACATGCAAACCAAACGCAAAAACATAGAGAAACAATGCACTTACCGGTTGCTCGAATCTCCTTGAAAACGCTCCCTTGCTCCTTGCTACTCCTTGCTCCTTGCTCCTTACTCAACTCACACACTAGCATTTGTGAGAAACAATAGAGAAAATCACAAATTTATTAGAGTTCAGATGCTTTTTCGCGTTGTTCGAATCCAACGAAAAGGGATTCAATCGTGTCTGTACAGTACACGATCGGTACTCGTCGTGTCCTATACAGACACGATCGAATCCGGGCAGTTGGACTTGAATCCCCACAAATCGTGTCTGATTCACCTGATTCGGGACACGACAAAGGTAAACAATGAATCCGGTTTCAAAGTGTCGCGCCAAAAGAGACAGAGGAGCAGGTTGTAGCTCAGACTTCCAAGGGCACAAAGCGCGGTTCTTAGGCAACAGGAGGATCGAGGAAGAAACAAAAGGGTTCTAAGGCCACTAGAAAGGAAGAGTTAACACTGATCGAAGATGATTTCAACCAAATAGCTACCACAGTCACAACAGGATCGAAGATATGTGGACGGACATCGAAGCACAGTACAAGGCTGTGCTCGATGGGGTACAGGTTGGTGTTCAAGATCTCAAAGTTCAAGCGAGCCTAATTCAGGCGAGCGTTGCACAAGCGAGCATGCATGTAACCAGCGCACAACCGCTCAATACAATCCTACCTACCACTGGGGACAATCCTCTTATTCAAATCCCTTAGCTGGCCATCCATGTCAAATTAGCCAGCCAGCGTGCGCAACTACAGGGTTGTGGTGATATCAATATTAACTTATATGTTTTGTTTGCAGGAAAATTACATATGATCCACAACATGATTTTGGATGAGCTCGAGTTCCGCGAAGCCCGTGCCCACACCATTGTCGTAGAATCGCAGCAGTAGGCTGCCGAAGTGCACCAAAAACAGCAAACCGCAGAGGAAGCGTGCTGAGCAGTCGAGGCTCAGTGCGCTGCACTTGAAGACAAGATCAACCAAGTGAGCAGCGACGTGCCAGCAGTTCCTGCCACAACAGCCCCAACAAAGAAATTAGAAGGGTTGGCTACTGCATTGAAGGCCTCACGCGCATAAGTTCAAACTGTCCGGGTCGAATTCGAGCATCAGATTTCCGACTTACAGTTGAAATTGCAGCCAGAAAACCCACCAGAAGTCAGAGCAAAGAGGTTTTCCGAAGTAAAGCAGGCCACTGCATCGCTGCCGCAGTCACATAGTGCGGTCAGCTCTTGGATGAGGCCATGGGTGTCTGGACTTCGGTTTAGAATGAACCTATGGTACAACAGCAATGAATTGCGCGTCAAAGAGCAACAATTTGTTGATATTCGGATGGCGGCGCCCACCCTCATCATTGCACAGCGCGTTGCCCACCTACAGGAGGGTCAAGTAATTTAGAATGAAATTGAGGACCTGCGTCAGAGAGAACAGTTGCTTGAGACAAGGATGCAGTCGTGGGCCGAGGAGGCTTTACAGTTGTCGCAGACATTGGATGGCACGCTAAAGACTCTTCAGCAAACGCAGAGAAGCGTTGAACTGGCCACTGAAGGGCCCACGACGGAGAAATTGGTAATTGAAGCGTAGGGATGTTAATTTTGGACAACTAGATCCAAACTCCATGTTGCATTGCTCATATGATGATGGTCATATTTTTGTTGGATTCCTCTTTCGGAGAGGTGCAAGATTGATCTAAAGATCATCTTGTTTGGATGAGCAGAACATATATTTTGAATTTATTTTTCACACGTGCAAGGTCAGCCAGATTTGTAATGTAGGCTCACAAGCCTAATAGATGTGTCACACACCCTCACTAATGGATATAAATTGGAGAGACTTGGAGGTCATTTGCTCATCATCTCATCACACATTCTCTCATTGTGATCTGATTGGTTCGATAGCCTTTGGAGGCCTCTTTCCTTCACACGTGCGATGCTGGAGTTGCTGAAATTTGTAGATTTGTTTAGGGCTTATTTGCTGAAGCGTTGACCGTGGTCAACCCTTGTTCGTTTTACCTCAAACTTCTGCTGAAATTTCGATTTTTGGAGGCCGTACACCTGGGCACAAAAATCGAGGGAAAAGGAGATGTTTGACCGAAACCCTAATCTGATGCATTGACTTTCTGTTGTTGTCCTGCGTTGACTTTTAGTTGACCAACGTTGACTTGTGATGAGCTATCTTTGAGGGTTGTAGGTGTGACACTTGGAGGGTTGGCTAATCTAAGAAAGACTTTGCTGGTTGAAGCATCGTGTTGACTGTCGTAATGCACACTATCCTATATCTTTACTGGACAAAAAGAATTGTAAAATCTGATCTATATTATTGGCTTGTCTTCTGTTGATCTATTATTGTGTTCTATCAGCATTTTACTTTCATGTTTATGTGATTGCTAAATTGAATCAGGCCTAAGAAAGATTGAAGTAAATTTGCATTAAGCACAGAACACTCCATGTCATTCTGAATTTAACATGGAATCAGAGTTGAGGTGAAGACAAAGTCCAAGCTAGTGTGAGAAGCAATCACCGAAGAAGAAATCCTATCAAGGACCAATGGCCTCCTCAACCTATAAGGGTTTCAAGTCTGATGATAAATTGCATGATAAGTCTGATTATCATGCATGGAAGATGTCCTTGGATTTGGCATTAGAAGATCAAGATGTCATGGACTATGTGCAGGGGAAGATTCAAGAGCCTCCATCGAATGAACCTGCTACCACAAAGACGAAGTATAGAAAAGGGGAAATCAAAGCAAAGATGATTATCTGGGATTTTATTCATAAGCACGTGGTTGCTTACATTTCTGAGCTGAGCACATTTAACGAGATGTATGATAAGCTGGTTAGCATGTTCAGGGCTAGCAATGCTAATCAAGTACTTTTCTTCAAGAATCAATTGAAGAATATCAAGAAGGCCAAAGATGAATCCATTCAAAATGATTTTATGAGGCTCACTGAAATATAGAATAATCTCCTTGTTATTGGGGAAGAAATAGTTGATCGAGAGATAGTTCTTATTGCGCTTGGAGGTCTCCCCCATGATTGGTATGTATTCAATACCACTATTCTTAATAATAATGTGATTCCTAATTTTGATGAAATATTGACGAGATGCACTCAAGAGGAGACAAGAATGATGGAGAGAGATCATCCCTCTAATGGAAATGGAGGTGACCCTATTGCCTTCACTGCTCATGCAAAGAAGAGGAACAATAGAGGTCCTAGAAATCAAAACCATGGAAGAGCGGGGCCCAAAGGAAGGAAGGAAAGATGTTACACCTGTAACAAGTTTGGTCACTACGCAAGAGAGTGCCCTAATAGAAGGGACTCTCCCAGGGATGATGACAATAACAACTCCAGGGGGGATGGCAATCAAAGGAACAACAGGTTCAAAGGAAAAAGGAAGGCTCCCTCTGATCGTAGTGGAAATGGGCAACCTTTCAAGAGGTCAAGAAATTCCAAGTACGATGAGTCTAATGTTGTTGATAATAAGAGAAATGAATTTATTCTTATATTTTCCCTCTCTATTGCATCTCCTCCCAACACCCTGGATGTCTGGTTGATTGATAGTGGTGCTTCAAGGCAGCTCATTGGTTATAAAGAAGCCCTCTTTGATTTGATTGAGAAGGATACAAATCTAGAAATTATCCTTGGAGATAATGCCACCTATCTCGTGAAAGGGACAAGGATTGTGACCCTTCATCTATCTCAAGGTCAAGTCCTTCGCTTACAAAATGTGTTGTACGTACCTGATTTGAAGAAGAACCTTGTGTCTATTTCAACAATGGAAGACAAAGGGTTCAAGGTGGCTTTCCTTGATGGAAAGGTACGCATCTGGAAGAAGAACTTCAAGGAAGCTCTTACTATTGGTTTTAGAGTTGATACACTCTACTAGGTTAGAGGAAGTCCATTGGGGGCTATGCCATATGATACAACTCATCAAACAGAGTTATGGCACCAGAGTTTTGCACGCCTTCATTACAAAGCCCTTCCCGAAGCAAGGAAGGTGGTGACAAGGATGCCCGAATTTAAAGATGATCATGAAGGTATATGTCAGGGTTGTGCAGAAGGGAAGCATACAAGGGGACCATTCCCCTCAAGTGTCACAAAGACAACTGATTTCTCGCAGTTGATACATTCTGATTTTTCTGGTATGCTACTCGTGAAATCCTTGGCAGGATGTTCCTATTACATGAGTTTTACAGATGACTTCTCCCGCAAGGCCTGGATATATTTCTTGAAGAAGAAGGACGAAGCATTCAAATGGTTTTGTACCTTCAAGGCCTTGGTGGAAAATCAAACCGAGAAGAGAATGAAAGTTTTGAGGACCGATAATGGGATCGAGTATGAGTCAAATGACTTCAATGACTTTTGCAGAGAAGCTGGCATTAAGAGGGAGACCACAACTGCGTATACTCCTGAGCAAAATGGTGTTGTTGAAAGAAAGAACATGACCATTGTGGAAGCTACCTGTGCCATGCTATGTTGATCCAGGTGGATATTGGTGGCCACCTGCCTATTCCACTTGGGGCCCCACCATTGTCTCTTTCAGTTTTTCAGTTTTGGCACAACTTACTATTTTAGCAGTTTTTCGGGTCCTGAACTTCCGGAGCCGTTTTGAGGCCCTAAACGATGTTTTTTGGGCACTGTTTGTCCGACAAATATGATTATGTTCCAGAATCTACATTCGCGATTAGCAGTTGTAGTCCTCGGATAGATCTTTCTAACGATGTACCATGTGCGTCAAACAGAGATAGTATGTCAAAGTTATGACCCCGAGAAATTGATGTAACAATTTACCCCAACTAGTCCCATATTTTGGCGTTTCATCTCCTAGGGTTAGGTTTTTGGATGTTTAGGTTTTCCATTGTTTCTCAATAATATATAGGCCTTCGAGCCTCATTGTAACACAAATTTCAAAGGCCTGTAACCACCACATCTCTTCTCAAAGATAAGCTACTATCTGTCTGTCTGTAAGCAAATTTCAGTTATTTGATATTAATGAAATGAAGTGTTATTTCCGCTGCATCTTTGTATTTATGGTTATGTGTATTCTATTGCGTTCCTGCATAAATCCGGATCATATGTGACCAAGGTCTTCCGAAGTTTCTATGGAGAGAAGCTGCAAACACTGTTGTGTATGTCCAAAATACATGTCCGCATTTCGCTCTGGACTCCAAAACTCCCGAAGAGGTCTTCTCTGGTAAGAAACCTGATGTTTCTTATTTTAGATTTTTTTTGTTGTCATGTTTACTTTCATGTGCCGAAATAAAAGAGAAGCAAGCTGGATGCTTCTGGAAATAAGGGAATGTTTATGGGCTACAGTGAAACTTCGAAGGCATATAGAATCTATGTGCCTGGTCAAATAGAAGAGGAGATATGCCACGATGTCACTGTTGAGATTTTGTGTATATGGGGTAGCATTAGTTGTGCTCTAGCTCCCAAATTTTGAGGAAGGACTAGAGTACACTTGATCTACAAGACCCAGAAATGGATTTGGGAAATTTCATCTGGTTTAGGAGATATTAAATTAATTAATTATTTTAATGTATTTCCTAAGTTAAAACTTAGGGAACTTAAATAATTAAAGTGAATTTAATTAAACATGTGATGAAATTGTCTTAAGTCGCATGGATCAAACTTTCTTTTAATCTTAGTCATTGATTCAAGATTTGATTATGATCGTTGGTTTCCCAACGAGAAAAGTATAAAGGAAAGGCTTCGGGTCATTTGTAAAGACACACAGAGGCAGAGCAATGAAGCTAAGCTGAGATTCTAGGGTGGGTTTGCTAAGAATTCTCAGAAGTGTTTCAGCTGCAGAGAGGGAAATTTAGGCCAAGGGGATGATCTAATCCCGGGGTCTAGAATCAGCAAGAGGCAGAGATCAGCTCAGAGAGGTAGTGCAGAGAAGCAGCAGAGAGGGCAGCAACTGTGCTACGCAGTCCCTCAAGGACAGCGTGATTTTTTGCAAGAAGCCCTCAGGGGTTACGCAGAGACCCTAAGGGGCAGCGTAAGGACTACGTCACCCAGTCTGGGGTAACGCATCCCTTTCCGGAGCAGCGCTAAGGGACACAGGGCCTTCAGAGGCTGACGCAAAGGCTTTTCGAGGCAGCAATAGGGTTTCTAGGCCCTAATCTTGGCTGAGTTCTGTAAATCTCATTTGAGGGTGTGGATCAGTGATTATTTTGGCCCTAGATCAGCTAGTGAGATGTAGATCTATTATTTCTCTGTCAGGTTTTCCAGATCTGGAACCCAGATTTGTTTTATTCAGAAAACTCTTAATAATAAAATGCTCCAGCAGCGAGAAGACTGGTTTTCCCGCATTGGGTTTTTCCGGGGACTATTTGTCCAGAAAATATCTATGTCACTTTGTCTATGTGTGCATGAACTTGTTCTAGATCTGAATTGGTGAAGATCTGTTATGTGTTTTGCTTCGATTTTAACTTGAATTTATTCAATTAATAACTTATCAAAGTAGGAAGAGCATAACTAGATTAACAGCAAAGATTTCTGCATAAGTAAGATTTAGAAATTTTCACATGGTATCAGAGGAATTGCAGATCTAGGAGGGTCACCAGCAAGATACTGAAAGTTCTAGCTGCAGAAAGCAGCAAAAATGCAGATCTGAAGGGCCATCGCAGTTTTCAAAGGCAAATTCATGCAGAGGGAAGGGTGACGCAGTCTAACGCTGTCTCCTAGCAAGCCAATGCAATTATTGCGCAGAGGCAGCTTAGAAACAGCGCTAGATTGGTTTGAAGCTAGCCAATGTGATGCAGATTTGAATCTGTCTGATCTAGAAAAGACTGAAGATTAACTACAGAAATTCAGAAGGTGCTGGTGGGGTTAAATTTCTGAAGTCTTCAGATTTTTAGCCTAAGCACAAGTGACAAAGAGCGGGAGGAGATCAGCTTCTCGGAGAGTTTCTAGCCAAAGAAACTTGCAAATTGATCAGAGGATCAAAGAGAGTTAAATCATTGTTGATTTGAAATATTTCCAAGGAGGGAAATCAGTTGTCAGAGGGAGCAGAAGGTGCATGTTTCGCCAAAGGCCTTAGATCCAGTTCTCTAGCAAAGAGAAAGGGAAGTTTCGACACATTTCTTAGCAGATGGCTCCTCATGGACTATGTGATCAAGACAGGCTGGATGGCCTCTAAAACTTTTTAGTTTGGAAAGCAAGGATCCTAATTGTCCTTGAGGCATACAATCTTAGAGACCATGCAGAGCAAACTCTGGCCACACCGACTGATCCGGATCTCCTTCGGAAGCATAAGGAAGTTGTTGGGCATGCCAAGCAGTTGATCATGGATGGAATTAAGGACCATATTGTACCACACTTAGCTGAGAAGAAGACATCTAATGAGATGTGGAAGGCCTTAATCTCCCTATATGAGGGAAAAAATTTCCAAAGGAAGATGTTGTTGGAGACACAGATGAGGTCATTCATGATGACCAAGGGTGAAGACATGGAGCATTTTCTCTTCAGATTGCAATCAATCAGAGATCAGTTGCCTGCAATGGGTGCTAAGGTGGAAGACGATTTGATAGTCAGGATTGCCCGCAACGCAGTCACAAATGAGTGGGAAACCTTTGTCCAAATTATCTTGGGCAGAGCGGACCTCCCAGATTAGGACAGCTTGTGGTCAATTTTGTGTCAAGAAGAACTCTGTAGATTCACCAAGAAGCAGCACAGCTCTGGATTGAGAAAAGTGAAGAAGGAAGATGAAGAAGATGCAACCTTGGCATCAAAGAGACAGTAGGGAAAGAAGAAGAAGGATCTATCAAAGATCAAGTGCTTCCAGTGTGGTGAAATGGGACATTTTGCCAGCAATTGTCCTTAGAAGAAAAAGGACAAGGAAGCTTCTTCTTCCAAGGCTGCTGTGGCAGATGATGGGTCAAAAGATGATGCAGCCATGAGCGCTCATGAACCACGAAAGTGGGGCGACATGGATATGTAGAGGAGCTACATAGTTTGAGGCGGGATCCTTGAGAAGCGCATCTCTTGGATCACATGTGAGCTATGACAGCCTTAAAACAGTAGCAGGACAACTGGAGCAGTGGGTGCATAGATCACAGATGAAGCAGAGGCAGATCTGAAGACTGGGAGCAGCGACGCAGAGCAGAGCAGCAGCGACGTAGAAGCAGCAGCAATGCAGAGGCTGATGTGACTTCAACAACGCAGAGTAGAGTTGCTTACGTAGTGCAGAGCTGCAGCAGCGCAGAAGGCTTCAGAGGGACAAAGCAGTGCAGCAACAGCGTGAGAGATTTCAGCACAAGGGGCTGATGTGACTTCAGTAGTGCAGAGGGAGTCTGCTTACGCAGTGCAGAGCTGTAGTTGTGCATCATCCTTCAGATGCCAGCACAGATCTGTAGCCTATGGAGCTTCAGTGATGAGGATGCAGCCCATCTGACTTGTCTGTCAAATATTGGGCAAGAGATTCAGTTGTTTCTCTCAAAAACTGAAGTTGCAGTGCATTGGATCAGCAGTGATAGTGCTATGAGCAGCACAGATGCAGCATATTGAGAGGGAGCTACAGTACAGATGTTGCAGTGGCAGTGGCAGAGTCATGGGCAGCAGTACAAAATGGTAGCAGCAGTGCAAAGTTGAGTGGCAACAGGCCAAGCATTAGCAGCACAAACCAGTGCCCAAAATCTTGTAATGCATAGTGTGATGTATTGCTAGAGCACATCCTTGATGCTAAGAGGGAGTGTTGAGATTTTGTGTATTTGGGGTAGCATCATTTGTGATCTAGCTCCCAAATTTTGAGGAAGGACTAGAGTACACTTGATCTACAAGACCCATAAATGGATTTGGGAAATTTCATCTGGTTTAGGAGATATTAGATTAATTAATTATTTTAATGTATTTCCTAAGTTAAAATTTAGGGAACTTAAATAATTAAAGTGAATTTAATTAAAACATGTGATGAAATTGTCATAAGTCACACAGATCAAGCTTTCTTTTAATCTTAGCCATCGATTCAAGATCTGATCATGGTCGTTGGTTTCCCAACAAGAAAAGTATAAAAGAAAGGTTTGGGGTCATTTGTAAAGGCACACAGAGGCAGGGCACTGAAGCTAAGCTGAGATTCTAGGGCGGGTTTGCTAAGAATTCTCAAAAGTGTTTCAGCTGCAGAGAGGAGAATATAGGCCAAGGGGATGATCTGATCCCGAGGTCTAGAATCAGCAAGAGACAGAGATCAGCTCAAAGAGGCAGCGCAGAGAAGCAACAGCAGAGAGGGAAGCAACTATGCTACGCAGGTATTGCGCAGTCCTGCAAGGACAGTGTGATTTTCTGCAGGAAGCCCTCAGGGGTTACATAGAGACCCTAAGGGGTAGCGTAAGGACTGTGTCACACAATCTGGGGTAACACGGCCCTTTCCGGAGCAACGTTGAGGGACGCAGGGCCTTCAGAGGCTGACGCAGAGGCTTTCCGGGGCAGCGCTGGGGTTTCTAGGCCATAATCTTGACTGAGTTCTGTAAATCCCGTTTGAGGGTGTGGATCCGGTCATTATTTTGGCCCTAAATCAACCAGTGAGTTGTAGATCTATTATTTTCTGTCAGGTTTTCCAAATCTGGAACCCAGATTTGTTGTATTTAGAAAATTCTTAATAATAAAACCCTCCAGCAGCCAGAAGACCGGTTTTCCCGCATTGGGTTTTTCCGGGGACTATTTTTCTAGAAAATATGTGTCACTTTGTCTCTGTGTGCATGAACTTGTTCTAGATCTAAATTGGTGAAGATCTGTTATGTGTTTTGCTTAAATTTTCAGAAATTTTCACAGTCACCTTCAATGAAGATGTTGCCCTCAAGAAAGTGATAAATCTTCTTAGCTCCAAGGAAGACAAAGAGGATGAAGAAGCAGGGAAGCAGGAAGAGACGAAGGATGAACCAATGCCCAATGTTGAAGGACCTATGGATCCCATCAATCCACCTCCTTCAAATAAGAGAAGACCGTCATGGCTTAGGGATACTCTCGCAGATGTTGAGAGACATATTGCCCCCAAGGGGGACATTCTGTGAAAGCAAGAAGCCGAATAGATATCAAGGGTATCTAGCATCCATGAGTACAATAGTACAATCTGAGCCTAGATCATTTGAAGAAGCCGTAAAGCATCAAGTTTGGAAGGATGCTATGCACGAAGAATATGAGTCCATTATGAAAAATGATGTCTGGGAAATGGTCCCGAGACCGGAGGACAAATATGTTGTCACCTCGAAATGGCTCTATAAGATCAAGCATGGATCTGATGGTAGTGCTAAAAAATACAAGGCAAGATTTGTTTCCTGAGGCTTCTCTCAAAAAGAAGGCATAGATTATGATGATATATTTGCACCTGTGGCCTGTTGTACCACCATCCGATCTATCATTTCCCTTGCTGCAACGCAAGGATGGAGTCTCCATCAGATGTATGTGAAGACCACTTTTCTGCATGGTTCTATAAAGGAAGAGGTGTATGTGGAGCAACCTCTGGGGTTTGAAGTCCGAGATAGAGACAACTATGTGTGCAAGTTGAAGAAAGCCCTCTATGGGTTGAAGCAAGCCCCCAGGGCTTGGTACGAGAGGATAGATAGCTACTTGATGAAGTTGGGATTCACTTGAAGTAATGTTGATCCAAACCTTTATTTTAAGGTTGATAGGGAAAGGCCTCTCATTTTGGTTCTCTATGTGGATGATCTCTTCCTAATAGGTGTTGAACCTCTCATTCATCAGTGTAAGAGGGAGCTAGCTTCCGAAATTGAGATGAAAGACCTAGGACTGATGCACTATTTCTTAGGCTTGGAGGTCTGGCAAAGGCCAGGCGAGATTTTCCTTTCTCAAGGAAAATATGTCGTGAAGCTGCTGGAGAGATTTGGTATGGTGGACTGTAAGTCTGTGTCGACTCCGATGGAACTCAATTTTAAGAAGTTGTGTGGAAACGCTATTGGCCCCATGCTGGCAAATCCTACCGAGTATCAACAACTTGTGGGGGCCCTGATGTTCCTAGTGAACTCCCGTCTGGACATATGCTTTGCCGTTAACACTTTGAGTCAACATATGGTTGATCCTCATCACATTCATTGGATTGGTGCCAAGAATCTATTGAGATATCTTCGGGGCACAATCAACCATGAGCTGAGATACACTGTCGGGAGTTTGAAACTCCATGGATATACTAATGTCGATTGGGTTGCTTCACCTTGGGTTCTGCTTCGATATCTTGGATGAGCAGGAAGCAGAAGTCGGTGCCTTTGAGCATCGGTGAGGACAAATACATTGCAGCAAGTATGGCCTGTTGTGAAGCTGTTTGGTTGCGAAAGCTCTTCATTGAGTTGTTTGGGAATGTGCTAGATACCACCGTTATCCTCTGTGATAACCAAAGTGGGATTTGTCTTTCTGAGAATCCCGTGTTCCACGATCGATCCAAGCATACTGATATTAGGTACCACTTTCTTTGGGATATGGTACAGCGAGACGCCGTAAGGCTCGATCATATAGGAACTGATGAGCAGGTCGCGGATATTCTCACGAAGCCCCTGGGGAAGGTCAAGTTCCTAACCTTCCGTGAGAAGCTTGGAATCGTGGAAAGACCCTATTTTGAGGGTCCTGCTTGAGTTGGACTATGAGCTCTGGGAGCTCCAGGGGGCTTGGGAATAGCTTCTTGGAGCTATAAGCACACACGGGGCTAGGCTTATCGAACCTTGTTGTGTTTCTACCCCACCATTATGATATTGAGTTGGTTCACCTCTCATTGATCTATGCCCCGCACGCATCCTACCCATATGGAGTTTCGGACTCATGGGAAGTACCTCTCATTTGGCCAATGAGGCGGGAAATGTGGATAGAGACCAATAGCAAGACCAATGGATGCATCAGAGATTGTCGTACTCTCCATGTCTAGGATGGCACATGTCTAGCAATTTGATTTGGGATCAATTATGATGAGGTTCTTACCTCTAAACTAACTTCGGGTCAGTAAACTAACTTCGCGTTAGTATGTGACTCTTTTGAGTCTATTGAGGTTTTATCCTCTAAACTGACTTCGGGTTAGGAAACTAACTTCGGTTTAGTATGAGACTCTTTTGAGTCCAAGAGAGGTTTTAACCTCTAAGCTGACTTCGAGTCAGCTAAGCGTGATGTCTTTGTGACTCACCTTTTGTTCTATTTGAGAAGAAGAGCTAGCAAAGCAAGTTACGGCAGAATGACGCACGATGCTAGATGATGGTACACGATGGTACTGATGGATGGCAGGGGTGGACAGATGGAGTTTTCCCTAGCTGAGAGGGAGTGTTAATTTTGGGCAACTAGGTCCAAACTCCATGTTGCACTGCTCATATGATGATGGTCATATTTTTGTTGAATTCCTCTTTCGGAGAGGTGCAAGATTGATCTAAAGATCATCTTGTTTGGATGAGCAGAACATATATTTTGAATTTATTTTCCACACATGTGCAAGGTCGGCCAGATTTGTAATCTAGGCTCACAAGCCTAATAGATGTGTCGCACACCCTCGCTGATGGATATAAATTGGAAAGACTTGGAGGTCATTTGCTCATCATCTCATCACACATTCTCTCATTGTGATTTGATTGGTTCGATAGCCTTTGGAGGCTTCTTTCCTTCACATGTGCGAAGCTGGAGTTGCTGAATTTGCGGATCTGTTTAGGGCTGATTTGCTGAAGCATTGACCGTGGTCAACCCTTGTCCATTTGACCTCAAACTTTTGCTGAAATTTCGATTTTTGGAGGCCGTACAACTGGGCACAAAAATCAAGGGAAAAGGAGTTGTTTGACTGAAACTCTAATTCGCTACGTTGACTTTCTATTGTTGTCCTACATTGTCATTTCTACGTTGACTATTGGCTGACCAGCATTGACTTGTGATGAGCTGTCTTTGAGGGTTGTGGGTGTGACACTTGGAGGGTTGGCTGATCTAAGAAAGACTTTGTTGGTTGAAGCATCCTGTTGACTGTCGTAACGCACACTATATCTTTGTTGGACAAGAATTGGCTTGTCTTCTATTGATCTATTATTGTGTTCTATCAGCATTTTACTTTCATGTTTATGTGAATGCTAAATTGAATCGGGGCTAAGAAAGATTGAAGTAAATTTGCATTAAGCATAGAACATACCATGGTTATCTAAATTCAACAAGGGAGTTGTTGCGTAGAGCCTTGAGGTGGTGTTACTAAAAACTTTTGTCGCTGCGCTCCAAGCCAAGATGAACGAGCAGACCCCACAATGACTCGGGACGAGTCAGAGGTGTGTGTTGGGGGCCTATTGGAGAAGAGTCCCCTGAGGTACATTTTTGACTAACTTTTTGTATATATTTTTGCATATGCACGTTGCGTGGAAAGGTCAAGGGACTTTGGGGCGGGTCAAAGTCCCTCTTTTATGTAAATGGGTTGTAAGGGTAAACTATGGGCCTCAAACCATGGTTTGATACCATAGTATTTACGCGCTAAGTTGATATAAATAGAGATAGATTGAGTCTAAGTAAATATTCATTGATGTAACGTTTTGGATATAAGTACGTTTATGTGTATATAATACATTTTGAAAGTTTGGGTTGGGTAAAAAGGCTCCTGCTAGCTGTGTGCGCGGAGACCTAGTCCTGGTTATGTGCGGACTCCGCTGGCTGTGTGCGTGAAAGGGTAATTATAAGGGCAAAGTCTGATTGTACTGAACTGCTGAATCTAATACAAAGATTGTTTTTGGCAAAGCACTTGTGTTATGTATTTGTGTTGTCTGTTTACTGATATTACTTTGAGATCGCTTTACATCTGTTAGATCTGTAAAAGTAAATATGTTATGTATGCATGAATATATGTTGATGATTGAATACATGAGTAAATCTGCTTAAGTTATTGCGCATTGATCTGGTTCTGTTATTATATATCCGCGATGAAATAGATCTGGGATTTTTTTGTTATCTGTGTCTGTGACAAGCCGATCTGATAAGTATTATTCTGTATATGCGCGCATCTGTTTCCGATCTATAATAAGTTCTACAATCAACCTGTTTAGGGCCACCACATTATTTTCTTCCTCAAGGTGCGGAAACCTGGTTCTAGCACCCCCCCATACTGTTTCTGGTGAGACTTTAATCTGCGCAAGTAGGTCATTGCCGAAAGGGCCAGTAGTTGGAGGGTTTGTTGGTTGCGCGATAAAATCTGAACCTGGGTCAGGACCCCTCAAGCCAACAACAGTGTACAAAACCCTTTTCTCAATGACAACAACATTACTGCTTTTCAAACTAGGACAGATCTTCTGAAGTGTGAGATCTAATCACAAATGTAGAATAACAGATCCTTCAATCCTTCAACAAAGATTAAAAGTGCGAATAGGATCTTTACAATAGTGTTACGTAGATTAATCTCTCTTGCGAACAAGAGCGATCTCCCTAGTACTCCAGCGAGTAACTAGAAACAAAGATCCATTTGGAAACATTTTCCTCTAGATTAATTGCATTTCAGAATTATTATAATAAAGTAGAGAGGACATGCCCCTACCTTGAAATCCAAATGTTTGATGTAGTCTTCTGTCCTGTCGCTCCAAAGTGGTTTCTCCAATAAGTAGAACCTGCAATCAAAGACAAGACAAAGGATCAAAGCATCTGCAACATATAATAATCAGGAAATGTTAGACTAACTTAGTGATCAAGGAGTCTAAGTATTGATGTTATTCCAATAAGCATAGAGACAAATCAATGAGAAAAAGAGATCCATATGTATTATCTTGAATAAAAAGAGTAATCTAACAACCCGATGCCTTGATGTCGTACATATTTCTCCTGGGGTCCTGAACAATCGTTTCTCCTTAAGTCTGATAAGTCTTCCTCTCTCAATACCAACATGGAGTTATAGACACAAGCGTGTGATTATTCTCATGCCAACAACAACTCACTAGTGTAGAAAGTATGCACTCTTATGAACTCTCTTCAGCTTAGAAACTGTATAAATTAGTTTCTAATTGCATTGGTATCTACCCTTCAAACTAAAACTTGAGCTCAATTTATAGGGAAATGGAGGTAGTTTTAGTTCCATGAAAAGGGGGATGGATTCCTCTCATGAAGGGATTTGAGCTCCATGGACCAAGGGATAAGCTCCATGAGTGGAGGGATAAAGCTTGAATTGATCGCGACTCTAGAAGCTTCCAGTTGGGAGAATATTCAACCAGCTAGGCTTCTAGAATTTACTTTTTCTTTTATTTGCTTTTCACGGGGGTGCGCAGGTAATGGTGGCAAAAAATGCTAGAGTTGCCGCAATTTATTGACAGAACAGTAATGCATGCGCAGGGAAAGGCTAGAAAAACCGCGCAGGTAGACTTTTAAGGGTTTTACAGAGCTTTTCTCCAATTCCAAGACTTGATTTAGGAACATTGGTGTTTTTGACCTCTAAGGGAACATGATATGGATGGCGATGGACCCATATAAACAGTCAAATGTCATGGTGACAAGATGACAAGTAACAGATGTTGAAAATGCAGCAAGATGATGGAGCCTAGTGAAATGAAGTCGCCTTCACTAGGTGGGCCCGCAGGCTATTTTTGGCGCAAAGTCTATTTTTAGACATATGGATCATGGACTGGGAGTTGCAGTATTCTATTCTTGGAGGATTGGTCATGTTGGTAAAAATAGATGGACCTCTATTTTTAGACCTTTAGGTCGAAGTCTATTTTTAGACTGCCTGTCTAAAAATAGAACAGTCGAATATTATATACCCTTACTAATATTTGGACTCTAAACTTCAGTTTAATCTCTTGGAGTACTTCAGTTTGACCCCAGGAGGTGGGGCATGCAGCTGACATGAGGATTTACGCTATTCCCATGGGTTTGGTGAGCTAATGCATGGTTGACTTCAGTTAGAGCTCAAGTGGCGGAGTTCGGTGGAGTTGATTGAGGAGTTGATGGAGTTGAGACTAGTTGAACTAGTTGTGATCAGTTTAACTGGCGATTACACTAGAGATGAGTTGGGTGAATTAAATATTATTTAATTCACTAATTATTAACTCGTTATTCAACTAAAGAACTCATCAGTTAACTCAGTGCATGGACAGTTCAGTGGAAGACCAGTGGAAGAGGTAGATGGAAGGGTAAGATCGACAGCAGTTGTACATTAGTTGTGCATGAGATTTGCACAATCAGTGGGATGAGTATGCCAATGATGATTGCGCTGTTCAATCAAGGTGAATTCGAACTTGGTTCAGCTACATTCACACTTTGGATTGCGCAGTAGAGGCAGGCAGCTAGTGGAGGAGCTTTGAACCCGCGACTTGTTCAAAACTGAGCTAGTTTTGTGTGTAGCTTTTGGAGACAGTACTGAGTACTTGTGAGGAGTATTGTATTGTGTAAAGTTACATGTTCTCATCCATTTATATGATACATATAGCTGGGGGTTTTCAGCTATAAGCTTTCCCCATACATGCTGCGTTCTATGTGTGCGAATTGATGTTCTACCGCTTGTTTTATTTTCTGCATGTGATGATTAATTTGTAGAAGAGATTATGTGTTATGCAGCAAATCGAATTTGTGTATGATCAGGTTAATCTCGGTGAATAAATCTTCATTATTCAACAAATTTCTACAACAGATTGCCCCCTAAAGTGCGCAGTCTGAGGTTATTCTGAAGAGTGAAGTGCTTTATCATTCCGAGGATTGGATTGGAGACACCGGTCGAAAACCTGTAAAAACATTCAATGCAAATATATATATATATCATTGCTGAGGTAGGCATTCCCATACTCAAATCAAAACTAACTAAATGTTGTGGTACAGATATGGTTTCAATATTACATCAAAAGTAGACACAGTATGGGCGCAACCATCTGTCATGAGTAGTCTACTATATCATGAATAATAAAACTCCTCGCAGGCTGGATGGTGGAAACTAGATCCAGGGTCTTGATTTCTGCTTCCCAAACTAGTATGAATCTATCCATGCGATTGATTGTGTCGAAATCGAACATGGTAGAAACCACTTGATTATCGGTCAATGATGTGAACCGTTAACAAGTGCGAGAGAAACCAACAATAATGACAATGGCTCTCAAAGTACTCCAGTACAATCTATGAAGTGTGAATGAATGATTTGCAGTCGAACACTCATAGAATCATTCGATCGAAGGTCGATGATGCAACCTATCGTCGAAGGCGAGAAATCTGCCATTAGGGCATGCAAATCCCAAGGTACTGATAGGATTCTAGATCAACTTTCTAGATGATGAGTTGATGTCGATAGAAAGTGATCCGTTGCAGGAAATCCCACGACACGAAACCATTAGATCAATTTTTGAAGAAATATTTTGCAAGGACTGACTCAGGGATGGTCAACGTGAATGAAGACAAATGTTTGCAATGAATGGTTTATTTGAACTCTCTCTTGAACACATAACGACACTGCAGATGGCTTGGCAGCATTTGACCTAAAGCTAATACCCATAAACTGGGTGAAGACTTTCAATGTGGTTTGATTAACTGTTAGACAAAGGATTTCCCAACCCAAGTACAAGTGTGACAAAGTGTCGTGTTCAAGAGTGGCATGCTGCTTTCTAAACAAGGGTAACAACTGGATTCTTTTTCTCTCTTTTCCCCCACCATTAATGGCAAGTATCTCTTTATTTTGTCAAGCTTGAGGAGGATAACATTTGCTTGTTTGTGTAAGTTCATCCTTCGGATGAGTCCATCTTAGTATTAAAATCGAACCCTAAGAAGGAATGGTTCGGTCCTGTTGTAATCGACAAGTCCTTTACTGAAACGAGTCCAGTATAGGAGAAACTTGGCGTTTTTCAGTTTTAGGGAGTCAGAAGAAAAACACAAGTAAACTCCATGGTTGTTCTTTTTAGTAAATTTAGTCTCTCAGGCCCGAAAAAGGATTAAATAATACTAGGGAGATCGCTCTTCTCATTGATTTTTTTCTATTCTTACTGGAATAACATCAATACTTAAACTCCTTGATCACCAAGTTGGATTAGCATTTCCTGATTATTATATGTTGCAGGTGTTTTGATCCTTTGTCTTGTCTTTGATTGCAAATTCTACTTATTGGAGAAACCACTTTGGAGCGACAAGACAAAAGACTACATCAAACGTTTGGATTTCAAGGTAGGGGCATGTCCTCTCCACTTTATTATAATAATTTTGAAATGCAATTGATCAAGAGGAAAAGGTTTACAAATGGATCTTTGAATAAAAAGAGTAATCTTACAACCTGATGCCTTGATGTCGTACAGATTTTTCTCGGGGTCCTGAACAATCGTTTCTCCTTCAGTCTGATAAGCCTTCCTCTCTGAATACCAGCATGGAGTTATAGACACAAGGGTGTGATCATTCTCATGCCAACAACAGCTCACTAGTGTAGAAAGTATGCACTCTTATGAACTCTCTTCAGCTTAGAAATTGTATAAATTATTCTCTAATTGCATTGGTATCTACCCTTCAACCTAAAACTTGAGCACAATTTATAGGGAAATGGAGGTAATTTCAATTCCATGAAGAGGGGGATGGATTCCTCTCATGAAGGGATTTGAGCTCCATGGACCAAGGGATAAGCTCCATGAGTGGAGGGATAAAGCTCGAACTGATCACGACTCTAGAAGCTTCCAGTTGGGAGAATATTCAACTAGCTAGGCTTCTAGAATTTACTTTTTCTTTTATTTGTTTTTCACGGGGGTGCGCAGGGAATAGTGGCAAAAAGTGCGGGAGTTGCCGCAGTTTATTGACAGAACAGCAGCGCATGTGCAGGGAAAGGCTAGAGAAACTGCGTAGGTAGACTTTTAAGGGTTTTATAGAGCTTTTCTCCAATTCCAAGACTTGATTTAGGAACATTGGTGTTTTTGACATCTAAGGGAACATGATATGGATGGTGATAGACCCATATGAACAGTCAAATGTCATGGTGACAAAATGACGTGTAACAAATAGTTCTTCCAGCATATGACAAATAAGCCTCAATGCAAGTTTAAAAAAAAACACAAGCCTTCAGTGCGAAGTGATCTAGCCACAGATATGAGAAAAATATCTTCCAAAGATCGTGCTTCAAGATTAGTGTTAATGAATTGAAAATCAGCTTCAGAATTGCCACTGCGAGAAGAAGATTAGCTTTCACGAATGAGATAGACAAGTCTCCAGATGCATGCTAGAAATCCAAGACAATATCCCTTCACAATAAGTTGATCTAACCACAAATAATAAGTAAATATCCTCCAGGTGAAAGAGGATGAGATTTGTAATACAAGATCTACAAAACATGATACAAGGGAGATATGCCACCAATGATAATACAAGATAGAGATCTTGCCAATAATACGAAATATGCCAAACAATAATGCAAGAAAGAAATCTCCACAAATGCGAGAGAGAAATCTCCATAGATCTACCAATGATGAAACGAAATAGCATGCTTCCAATAAATTTGTTAACAGTGAAAGAGATAAAATATCAATGCAAGGGCTTTATCACCAATGCGAAAGAGATCACCAGTGATGATAAGAGATCTGCCACTGATAATCAGAGGTCTTCCACTAATAATAAGAGATATGCCAATGATTATAAGAGATCTGCCACTAATAATCAGAGATCTGCAAATCTACAATAGATTTGGTAATAATAAGAGAGATTAAGTATTGATGCAAGGGCTTGATCACCAATGCAAGAGCTAGATCACCAGAGCAAGAGAGAGAGAACTCGATGTGTTGTAAATGAAGGCTTCTCTTCAATATATAGGAATCTTTGAGACAAAATCCCTAACTCGAATTAGGTTTTTGGAAGCTCCTAGAGTGATCCATTTTTGCACATGTCAAAATACCTTTATAAAACAATTTTGAAATAACTTTTGCACTTTTAAAAATAATTTGCACTTGAGAAATAATTCTCTTCAAGGGTGAAAGGGGTTAACTCATAGAGTGTTTTTCTAGGGAAATTTCTCCCTTAGTTGCACAAAATTCAACAAGTAGAGGTCGAGTAATGGCAACTAGTTTGGCGAGTTGTGAAGCCATTTGGCTTCACATCATGCTCACGTGGTTATTTGATCTTGAGTTGGATCCCACTGTGATAATCATAGTTGTATCAAACTCTTGGAGAATCCAATGTTTCATGATAGGTCCAAGCATATAAAGATCAAAATATCACTTCATCAGAGACAGGGTCGAGAGCAGAGCTGCAAAGCTTCAATATATCTCCATAGATGAGCTGGTTGTAGATATTCTCACCAAAGCGCTAGTGAAGACAAAGTTTGTCTTATACAAAGATAAGACGGGAGTGGTAGAAAATCCTTCCTCGCTAGCAGGGAGTATTAATGATTATAGCTTGGGCAAGTGCTTTTGCATAAACTAGGTGTCAAGCATGTAGAAGTTGGCCATAGCCTCTCTAGGTACTTAATTTATTAAGTGACTTTTATGATTATTTTCCTAAGTCTAACTTAGGAAAAGCACATTCATAATTAATGTTGACTATTGGCTATGTCACAAGGTTCGTCGAACTTTAACCTTGAGGTTCAAATTTTGGCGAACCTTAAAAAAATGTTGAGGTTCGACGAACCTCATCAAATCTCATAGCCATTGACCAAGTCCATAGATCAAAACTCATAACTCAAGCTTGTAATTTATCCTTGTAGTTTCCTGATGTTGATTTCTTACTATTTTATCCTATAATTCATTTTAAATTAATATATATAGACGAATCTAATGGCAAACCTCATCCGAACCTCATCAAAAAATTCGAACTCAAACCGAAACTAATCATTGCTGAACCTGAACTCGAACCCAAACCATGTGACATTTGGGCTAAAGCTTTTTCTAAAGAGAAATGAATTATTCACTTTAGTGAATTAGCTCTAATCTCTACCGTTCATTCAGTTCATCTCTAGCCTAGCTGAGGACAAGAGGTTCATCTAGTGCGAGGCTAGGAGAGAGGCGGCCAAATTGCAGATTGGGGAAGCCGAATTTTCCAGAGGGCCGAGTCTTTCAAAGGGGCCAAGATTTCCCGGTTTCATTTTCTGTATAATTTCTGTAATTCTCTGTGGACCATTTTCTCTGTAAGGGAGCCCTTATTTATTTGGAGTAATAGAAGTGAAGGATAAATTTGAGGGTTTGATAATTTTCTCCTGTAATTGACTTTTGTCTTGTGCTTTTGCTGCAAAGTTTATTGTTAAATACAAGTGTTTTTTTATTCAGCAACTCAGTAAATAACTACCAAGTTAAATAATTTTTTTGGGTATAAAATTGCTTGGGATAGAAATCAGATCTGGTATTCAGGAATTTAACACCTTCAGACTCATTCCGTTTGGGTGGGGCAAAGCTGATTCAAAAAAGGAATCCTGGTGGACAATTTAATACTCTGTCGATCTCATCACTGAACAATGCTATGTTGGTAAAACCACGCATTGGTTAAACAAAAAAGAAAAAAATTCCATTTAACAATACTGCAACTAGCAAGCTGCAAAACTAATGGCATACCTCTATGAAGAACAGCTCAAAATTGAATCAAAGATGAATATAAACAAGAAGAAACAGCTGTATGGAAAGTCCTCTGTCGTTTATGTTGAAAAGTGTAACTAGGTCAGTCTTCATGTTGACTATGTAATTATGTAATTATGAAAAAGAAGAAGTCAAAATAATATATATTATTGTTGTATTTGCTTCATGGGTTTCATGAGCATAATTTATTAAGTAGATGGACTTCTTCTTGATGTCCATTAGGTTAGAGTTAAGTGTCAAATCTAGTCTAGCTATATGCTCCAGGACCTTGTGGAATAAGCTCACAACAGCCCTCAATGCAACGTTGGAAGACAAGCTCCAAATACAGTGAAAACAGTTGTCACCTTGCTGGAATACTCCTTGGAGAAGTCGGCCTCATAACAGTTGGACAAGTCGGCTTAAGATCAGTCACACCTATTCATACACTGGTCGGCTTAATTATAGGTTGTGACAACTATAAATACCCAACTAGGCTGCGCAGAACAGAGATAGATTAGCTCGCATTTTCTCTGAAATTTGCAGATCAATTTCGGGGAGATTTGCGGATCAAATCTCAAGAACATTGCGGATCTATCTGAGTCAAGAAGTGCGGATAACATTGAACCTAATGTGGACATATACAAGATTACAATGTGGATAAAAAGGAAGATCACAGTGCAGATATAGGTGCGGATAAGGAACAGTAAAAGGTGCGGATCTGAAACAGAGGTGCAGGATATGAATGCGGACATCACTGAAACTTGAATGCAGATTTTGCTGAAACATGAATGCGGACTTTGCTGAAACATGAATACAGATAAAAGGATAGCATACAGTGCGGATTTTAGAAGATATGTATAGGGTATAAATGTGATTCAAGAATGAGGAAGAAGGTCTGGAAAAAGAAAGTTGAGGACACCTGTTTGAAGGAAGAAGCTAAGACAGTAAGTGCAAGAAGAAAGGCAGACCTTAAGGTGGGAGAAAGTGAGGAAGGTAAATCTGAGATTTACCTTCCTAACTACAGTTCAAGCAAGATTTACCTTCCTAACTACAGTTCAAGCAAATCAAATACAAGCATATACAAGGTGAAGGTCAAGATCTATAGTACTAATGCAGAACTAAACAAATTGGTGAAAAGAAGAATCAAAGTTGAAGCTAAATCAAGGTCTTGGAAGCATATTCAGGTCAAGGGTTTGAGTCTTGGTCATGGTACTTGTCATTTGAAGATCTATAAGAAGAATTCTTTGCGGGTTTTCCTCTCCAAGAGAGAGAGGTTTTTGCCCTGGCTCTAGGAGCCTAACTTTTGTATCTTGTGAATTTTGATAATTGACTTGATGAAAGATTAACCAAGCTAAAAGAAGAGAAGACATAAGTAACTCAAGAAAGTTCACAAGTAATTATCCAGAAGAGAATTTGTATTAATCTCCAACCTTCAAAATTCTCAACATGGTATCAGAGCTAAGGTGCTGAACACAAGGATTGCTTGTCAACAAAGACACTCAAAGAAGAGAAGATCAAAATTTGGGTTGGAAAGTCAAGGAAGACTATCTAGCTACTTCAATTGAGATCTCCTATCTCATACAAAAGATCAACTCATTCAAGAAAATAATCTTTGCCATCAAAGATTTTCACTCAAGACATTGTTTGAAGAGAACCTCAACTTCTGAAGATATTCTTTATAATCAAGGGTTCAAGTACACCAACATTGAAGAAGCTCCTATCTTAAAGGAAGCCCTTAGACTTCATTTTCAATCATCATCAAGGAAGCTGCAAGCCAATCCACTCAAGTAAGTATTCATGACCCTATCTGTCAAGATGCCTTATTGTAAAGAAAGCAACAAGCTGGTTGGGTCATCAAACTTTCGTGCATGGAAGAAGAGGACAGACTTGAATCTAATTGAAGACGAAGTAATGGACTATATCGAAGGATCTACTGTTCAACCCCCAAAAGAAGATGCTCTAGCCCATGCCAAGTACATGAAGCGAAAAATTAGAGCCCAGAGGATTCTCATAGAATCCATTACAGACTCTCTCATTCCCTATGTATCAAAACTAAATACTGCAAAACAAATATATGAGAAATTGGTTGAGCTATTCTTTGTGAGTACTGCAGGAGAAGCAATCTCTCTGAGACAAGAACTATACAAAATGAAATTATCAAGGGAAGAAGGAATCACTCCATACTTTATGAGGATATCTGAAATAAGAGATCAACTGCAGGAACTAGGAGAAGTAATGTCTGACACTGAGATGACAACAGTGGTGTTGAATGCTCTACCAGAGGAATGGGGAAACTTCACTTCTAGTCTATATGGGAAGAAAGAGCCACCCCATTCCATGATTTATGGTGTCTATGTAAAATAGAGGAAACAAGACTAAAGGCCAAAGCTAATACAAGACCAAGTGAAGAGAATCATGCCTTTGTAGCCTCATACAAAAAGAAAGGAAGATTCGGAAAATTTGGCCCTCAGAATAAAAGAAGAAATGTGGACAACGTACGATGCTTTGGATGTAATGAACTTGGGCATTATAAAAGAGATTGTCCTAAATCTAGAAAGGACAAGAGGAAAAAGGAAGAAGCCCATGTCACTAATGAAAGAGAAGAACTTGATACTAAAAGATCTAAGAAGGAGGAAGCAAAAGATCTCTATTATGATTGAGATCATCTTTCTCTTTAAGTGATCTCTGATTGGTTGCAAAATAGTATGATAGGAAGCAATGTACATTAAGAAGCATGGAAGGAGCTCTCGATGAAACAACTTCTGGAAAACCTCTCTGATAACGTTACTAAAGTAAAGCAGTCATCAAGATCAAGGGTCATCATGGAAACAAAATTCTAGAGGTGATGACATATTGATGGAGTAGGTCAAAGGAATGAAGCTCTTCATTCTAGAGAAATTGCTACAAGATGACTCAAGGGAATAGGTATGAGGTATGTGTATATATATATGCTGATACTGGATGTTGTGAAGTCATGTCATATGGTTGCAAGTAACAAACTTCCATATTTAGAAGTATGATCTATGAAGAAGGGCCTCTCAGTGCACTGACAGATGAAATCAACATAATATGTCCTCATAGAATATGAGGTGGTTGTACATAAACAAAAATTGGAAAATTTGTAAGATCTTGGGAATGAAGAATGTGCAGAGAGGAAGAGATCATGAAATCCAACCATGTCAAGAGGCAGTTATCATCCAGAGGCCAAGAAGATGTGACTAGGAGATCTCCTGGGAAGATATGTAGACTCTGACGGAAGTCTAGTAAAGAAGAAGACCCTTGGCAAACATATCATTAGGAGATGTGTCAATGTGTATGAAGGATGTCGATGCCTACAGGAAGATGTCATGGTGAAAGATCATCACTAAGGTAACTTTTGTTCTAAAAGTTCATATGTATATGTTTATGTGGATGAATTTGTGCAAGGTTGCTAATCATGAGAAAGGATGTATGATCCTTGGAGATGATTTGAAGGAAAGCAGCATGGCATAACGGTGGACCAGATAAGGAAGTCTGATGAATCACTTTCTGATAGCTGACATGACTCATAGATGAAAGTGATGGATGATCTATGCTCTATGAAGCTAAAAGTTGAAAATTCCTCAATATCGAAATCCATGACATCGAGGACAGGAATTCTTCATGAGCATCTGGGTGTCTCACCATTGCTGCTAGAGGTCCCTGGTTAAGAGGGAGCCTCGTGATAAGTTTCTTACTTGGAAGAAACTTGGTGATTCCTAAGAATGAGCTTAGGTACATTCCTTGTATAGGAATGAGTACATTCCCTTGTGGAATAGGTCCTCCTTGGTTGAGAGGGAGAGATAGACACATCATTTTGGTCTTCACTTGGGAAGATAGAATGGAGGATTGAATAATCATCTAGCATTCGATGCTCTTTGAGAATGTGTTAGGGCATTCAAGATAAGAGTAGTCAGGGACCGATATTCTTTGAGGGCTAGCTACCCAAGAGAAGAATAGTCCAAGGTCATACTTTGGGAACACCCGGGTGGAATATGTACCTTGGAGAGACAATGACGATGGTGTCTATAAGTCATGTGTCTCGCCAGCATTGTAGCCGATTGTCTTGTTGAGAAATAGGGCTGTTAGTCAAGGCCTTGCACTAGGACAATGCTGGTTGATATGATGCTATACAAATGCGATTACCAATCCGATTCTTCTTATGAGATTCTTCAGTTTGAAAGTGACCATGTACTTGTATGAATACCTCCCTAGTTAAGAGGGAGTGTTGAAAAGTGTAACTAGGTCGGTCTTCATGTTGACTATGTAATTATGTAATTATGAAAAAGAAGAAGTCAAAATAATATATATTATTGTTGTATTTGGTTCATGGGTTTCACGAGCATAATTTATTAAGTAGATGGACTTTTTCTTGATGTCCATTAGGTTTGAGTTAAGTGTCAAATCTAGTCTAGCTATATGCTCCAAGACCTTGTGGAATAAGCTCACAACAGCCCTCAATGCAAAGTTGGAAGACAAGCTCCAAATACAGTGAAAACAGTTGTCACCTTGCTGGAATACTCCTTGGAGAAGTCAGCCTCATAACAGTTGGACAAGTCGGCTTAAGATCAGTCGCACCTATTCATACACTGGTCGGCTTAATTACAGGTTGTGACAACTATAAATACCCAACTAGGCTGCGCAGAACAGAGATAGATTAGTTCGCATATCTCTGAAATTTGCGGATCAATTTCAGGAAGATTTGCGGATCAAATCTCAAGAACATTGCAGATCTATTTGAGTCAAGAAGTGCGGATAACACTGAACCTAATGCGGACATATACAAGATTACACTGCGGATAAAAAGGAAGATCACAGTGCAGATATAGGAAGCATATAAGTGCAGATAAGGAACAGTAAAAGGTGCGGATCTGAAACAGAGGTGCAGGATATGAATGTGGACATCACTGAAACTTGAATGCAGATTTTGCTGAAACAGGAATGCTGACTTTGCTGAAACATGAATGCAGAAAAAAGGATAGTATACAGTGCAGATTTTAGAAGATATGTATAGGGTATAAATGTGATTCGAGAATTAGGAAGAAGGTCTGGAAAAGGAAAGTTGAGGACAGTCTGTTTGAAGGAAGAAGCTAAGACAGTAAGTGCAAGAAGAAAGGCAGACTTTAATGCGGGAGAAAGTGAGGACTACAGTTCAAGCAAATCAAATACAAGCATATACAAGGTGGAGGTCAAGGTCTATAGTACTGATGCAGAACTAAGCAAATTGGTGAAAAGAAGAATCAAAGTTGAAGAAGCTGAATCAAGGTCTTGGAAGCATATCCAGGTCAAGGGTCTGAGTCTTGGTCATGGTACTTGTCATTTGAAGATCTATAAGAAGAATTCTTTGCGGGTTTTCCTCTCCAAGAGAGAGAGGTTTTTGCCTTGGCTCTAGGAGCCTAACTTCTGTGTCTTGTGCATTTTGATAATTGACTTGATGAAAGATTAACTAAGCTAAAAGAAGAGAAGACATAAGTAACTCAAGAAAGCTCACAAGTAATTATCAAGAAGAGAATTTGTATTAATCTCCAGCCTTCAAAATTCTCAACAGTTTAATGGCTAATCACAGTAGAACTAAGAATGTCACAGTTCAAAACGCTACAAGATTTACAATAAAAGGTGTCTACCCATAACTCACTGGGTTTACTTGGAATCCAACCTATACAATTCATACAATTCAACTAAGGCTACATGCCATTAAGTAAATTCACCTTATATTTAGATGCATTTATTGCTGTCTTTTCTAAGATACAAGCTGCTGTAGTTTCCAGGTTGTTGGTTTTGGTGACGAAGTTTTTGACTGTGGTAATTTGGTTGTTAACTCTACTTGACATTTTGCAGCCATCACTTGTAGTTATAAATCCCATAGCCAGAATGAATTGCGTTGTACGTGATATAAATGATTCATATATTGCTAACTGGGGGTACAATACTATTAGTTATGTCTATTCTACATTGAAAATCCTAAGGCTAAAACACTAAAGACACCTAGAAGTTTCCAAGCCTGTACAAATGCAATCAAAATGCTTAAACCTAGTTATGCGTAAGTTTTACAGGACACTTCGATTTGCATATTCATCCAGGCAGTGGATCTAACTTCTCGGTAGATTTTTTCAACAGACAGCCGTGACACATTTTGTGGTTCCTAGCACTATATCCCTTGAAGACAGTTGTAACAACTATTTTTGGGCTGAGAGAACTTATACAGAAGTGCTGAGCTTAAGTATTATATATCTTGATTTTCTTTTCCAGTAGAAGACTCTTTTTGGTAATAATACAGCTATGATCTCTATTGATGATAGAGTGTTTTACATAATGTGGAAGTAGAAGGCACCCCTTAATCAGCTTACACATGATCTGAATATTAAAACTGTGACTGCATGCTGTGATGGTGTTCAAAGACAAACATGCCAACTAGAAGAGTGCTACTGTAATCGATTTATTCCCCTTCCCAAGCTTGAAGTTCCCTTGACTGCATGCTGTGATCGTGTTCAAAGACAAATTCAGTCCTTCAAACGTACTCATAGCTACTTTCTTAAAAGAGTAGTGTACCAGGTGATGAATATAGAAGAAAACAATATAAGACTTGAAAATTATTAATTCCCGTAACAAGAATGAGAAGCTCAAGGCTCTTAGCACTAGCATCACTGACAGATATTCTCTTTAGGAAAGTTGATTTACCTGTAGTGGCAGTCCCTTCATCTCTATTACTACTAGCAGTGCCTTGTCAACACAAAATCTAAGATCCACTGGGAGGAATAAAACTCTCCAGATATTAGCTCGAAGGTGGTCAATCGGAAAGGACAATGCTACTGCGGTGATAAGTCATTCTTACCACTCTTGCAGTCCAGGTTCGGGCTTGATGGATAGAGGCCCTCTTAATAATTCCTTTACCTCGCCTTCCTTTGCCATGATTGCTTTGTATCCGGCATTGACTATGATGTCCTGTGGATGATGGTCCCTGTCTTGTAGATCAAAGCCTGATCTTTCTTGAGTGCTCACGTCTATGTGATGCCTAATGTGTTCATCAGGACCTTGATCCAGGTGATTGAAACCACCGTTATCTGCATTAATGCAACTTAGGACCCTGTCTAGATATGGGACATTCGTGTGTCCAAATAACCCACTTTATCTGCCTCGATTTCCTCATGGCCTTAACGCTGACATTTGCCATAAAATATACAATACTTTTGGCAGATCTGCGAAAGCAGATAAATATGTAATGTCCCCAGAATTGCTTGCTGTCCTTCCTATTCCTCTAATTGCATCTAAAACAATCTATCAGAATTCTGGAAGCTGCCTCAATGTGTATTTTGTGGATCTTTAATTTAAGAGCAGCTCGACATTTTCCAGCAATCCTATAGATTCTGCCACATTATTCATAGTGATGCTGAAGAAGATTGCATAAGAAGAACTATATAAATGATGTACCATAGGATCCGCGAGGCAACTTCCTGCCCTTGTTGATCCTAAATTCCCTTCAGGGGCATAATTACAATTTAGTTCAAGGGTGACATGGTGGATACCAACCGCTTTCACTTTCTTTAGATAATAATCATTTGGCTCTGATGAAATTGTTCTCGTGGGTTAAGGTTCTAGTTCTCTGGAACCCAGTTTCATTGGCTCTACTTTCCAGTTCCATTGGCTCTACTTTCCAGTTCAATATGCTGACTGTTCATGGATATTTTAAAATCATTTTGTGCTCAATCTTCTCCGCTTTCAAATCTCTCTAAATCCTTTCCATGTAGAAAGAAAGAAGAAAGTATTTTTAAATGTTCTCTGAGGATAAGGAGCATTTTTCCAAACATAGTTGAGGATGTTAAGGCCAGTTCTATCGAATGTAAGCCAATTTGTAAGTAGCTTTTTTAATTGTTAACATTTATTTTTAATTATTAAGATCCAGGTATTTGTAAGTAGCTTTTTTAATTGTTAACATCTATTTTTAATTATTAAGATCCAAGTATATGACCTGTTATGATCACGGCTTAAGGGAGTAGGCTCTCCCTCTTTAGTGGGGTTTCGGCTCTTCTTAAATCATAAGATTTGGTATATTTGGCACGGGTTCTTAAAGACCCTTTCAAATTTGGCTTTCCTAGTTTTATTTTTAAGAATTATTTTTGCATTGCAAGCCACTAAAAAGATGCCTAGAGTTACAACTCCTTTTATCATTTATTCAATTCTTTTATTACCCTCTTTGGCTTCAACTATTTGTTTTCCACCCTTTTTAAATGAAGATAATCCCTTATTCGTTTGGCTTAACTTCTTATAATAGTAATAAAGTGATAAATTTCCACTTATACTAAGATTTACACAAGCGTTGCATCTATTTCATAATTATTAATTTTATGGTTGTACTATACAAAAATATATCACTATAGATGAATAGTTAAAAATGCACTACTATGGGGGTGGGGTTGCGTTAGACATGACCCTTTGTGAGGCCCTCTTCATGGGGCCTCAAGCTTGTGAAAAAAAATTGGTTCATCTCTAATCAACGTAATTTTTTTTTTTGTTTATTGCAACTACATAATTATCCCTTTCATGTTCCTTTCCACAACATATTATAAATGTAGACAATTTGTTTCATGGGCAATTTCAAATAAATTTGACAAATAACAATAAAATTACCTAGTTACAATGGCTCAGTTGCGGTCCTCCACTTGGGACCACATGATTGAATATGCCACCCTGTCTAGAATCATAGTTGTAGTGTGTCTAGAACAGCAGTCGTAGTGTATCCAAGTTCTTAATGGTAACACTATCCCATGTTCCATTCAAAATCCACTTCACTTTCCAAAACTTCCTTTTGCCTTCTCTGGGCACTCATTTCCACCACTTCCTCATGACAAAGATGATTTCCCATCCACAACTTCCAAAACCAAAAGTTCCCTCCTCATGCTCTCTCCTCGCACTTATTTCATGTGAACTCCAAAGTCTCTACACCCCCCCCCCCCCCACACCACCATCAATGCCACCTAACTCTCATTTATGACCCTCAAGCCACCCCCACCTTATTTATTCCTCCTGCCCCACTACCCCCTAATTAATACCTTGGGTGTTCAAGTCAGAGTCACCCACCCCTTCAATGCAATATAAGATAATATAAATTTTTAAGGGTTGGTTAAATCAATGGATTCATAAGAATCTTAAATAATTTAAACATTAAATTAATCATAATAAAATCTAAATCATTAATCAATTATTAATCAAGCTCAAAGGTTAACCATTTAAGTAACCACTAAACGAGCTTAAGGTTAATCATATGTTTAATCATTAATCAAGCTTAAAGTTAATCATAGCTTAATCATCAATCACTATTAACTATTAATCAATCATCTAGCATAATAGGCCATAGAATACTAGGATAATTTTGTAAGGTGTGGGTATGTAGCTAGTATAGACATACCTCGTATCTATACTAATAACACTAATAAGGGTCTATCACATAAAGACATCTCATAGAAGGTAGGATAACAACCTGGTGGAGCACAATAGGGTAAGGGAGTGGGCATTACATACATCCTCCTTCGGAAAACTTTGTCTTGAAGTTGGAGTTAAGAGGATAGAATTGTCAAGGGGTAAAATGACAATCAAACATAATCAAAACAATGAGAAAGGTGTACTAAATGAAACTACATAAAAGCATAAGAAGAAATCACCTCCCATCTAGAATTTGTAACTAACCTATATCCTCCCATCCTCCCTAACTTATTTTCACTCACATCATATTTGTCCTCTACCACAATAGACTATGGCATAGACTATACTTATCTAATAATTGATGGAACCAAAATGGTGGAAGTGTGGACTATATCGACCTAACTTCCCTCACATGAAATCGGCAGTCGTCATTGCATTTCTAAGGGAGTGTATCCATCACAAACCTTTTGACTCTAGGTTTGGAGGTTACACAGTGGGAAATGCCTCCACCCTCCTCAAAGAACTAGGGCCAACGCACTAACATGGACCACAATACGACACTGGTTTTGGATGCTTGCCATCAAAATATTCTATTGGGCAGTCATGTTACATACAATCTTACCTTACCCAATGTCATAACAATGCATATAAATTAATATAGAATATAGTAGAAAAATGTACATCATACCATTACTCATTCAATATCCCAACATCGACCAATAACTAGTAGGGATCTCTAAAAATCGCATAGCCTCCTTCCAGCCTGTAGCTTAGTTCTCATCCAAGCATGTAACAATAACATACATATAGACACATGATCTTAATCATCATATTATCAGACCCAATATCCATGTACTGAAATTTGTTAATTAACCTTACCATGCTAGAAGTAAATCATACATCAGATGTTTTAATCAACAAAACATAGTTCAAGGAGTGTTTTATATAAATAATTCCATCTATCCAATTTCAAATGCAACAGTATTACATAGCGTTCATCAATAATACACCACGAAAATAAAATATGGCCTCAATATAAATAGTTGTCTAGGTCAAAATGTGGCATCACATGTAGTAAAAAAGTGAGGGATAGTCTCGACATAAAATATTTGCATCCTCCTAGGTAGCAAACCCTGGGTTATACTTGTCCCCCTGTACTTTAACCTGGTCCCCCAAGCATCACCTTAGTTGTTGGACTCTACGGTCCAATATGTGTAACGGTTTGATGATAACAGTTCCCACGTCAAATACCTAAAGAAGGGACAAACTATGGATCAAAGTCTTAGGGATGTTGCTTGTTTTGCTTGCATAACCTGAATAGCCATACCTTGCTAAATTGAATGTTGGAACCACTCACAACTAAGAAAAGTGATCACCTGACATGTTTTTAATGTGATGTGATTAGGGGCCAAACTAGAGTTAGCAGACCCCCTGACAACTCATTAATGAGAACAAAGACTGGAGTGGACATGCCTATTGTCATTCTCCCCTATCATAGATGAAGGAGACAACCATGGACGAAAAGGAACCAAGGAGAAAATGTTGAAATTGGCAACAAGAAGAGGCTTCTAATTTAATTTTCCCTTAATTAAATTAGAAGGAAATTGTAATTCCACATCACATGATAGCTTGTATGACTTAACTGAGTTAGGAAGACTTAGTTGGCTTAATCAATTCGAGTTGAGGGTCAAACTGGAGGCATGTAGAGTTCTCTCTAAGTTCTAGGGGGTCTAGTTGCAGTTTATTTTGAGTTGTAATTGTTTAACTTAATTATTTGAGTTAAAATCAGTTTAACTAGTTCTAACTAATTGAGGAGCTAGTTAGTAGTGAGAGGTCCAATGAATTAAATCTGATTTAATTCACATGCAGTGATCAATCATATAACTTTAAAATTGCTATAAATAGTTGTTGCATGTCAGTTCTGAGGAAGACCCAGTTGAGATTGGAGTTGAAGGGAAGTATACTATCAGTTGTATAATTAGAAAATTATGCAGGTCATGCATGAGGTCAACATGATTCCTTGGATGTATTGCACAATCAATTATTGGGAATTTCCTAATTAATAGAGGCTCAATTTCCCTAGGGATTGTCAAAGCAAGGATGAGCATCCAGAGGCAAGAAGTTGGTTAAGTATTGGACTAAACTTGCTTGGATCAGAGTGAGAAAATCAGAGATAATGCAGAGATCTCTCAAGCCTCGGAGAAGCATTGCATTGTTTCATATTCTTGACTTAATGCAATATACAGATAGTGGGGGTTTCCCTATGGGTTTACTCAAATTTCGAGCGGCAACACTCGTCGGATGCAGAATTTGATTCCTCATCCAAGGAGTACTCATGTTGCATAATTTCATGTAGCAGGGTCCATCGAAAGTATGAAACATGGGTACTCCTTGGATGAAGAATTAAATTTTTCATCCAACGAGTACTCCCACTCGAAATTTGAGTAAAACCTAAGGGATATAAGTTGAAAATACGAGTTTTATTATTTTATTATTTTCTAATCTTTTTAATTTTTTACTCCAAAAATGGTGAATCATCCCCCATGGTTGACATCATCATCTCGAATCCTATTGGTTCTTATAAACTTCATTTTCCTTGTACATTTTTCTTAGGAGACCCATTTTAGACCTCAAAGTTCCCTCAAAATTCCCCTAATGATTCCTCAATGGGGTGATTGAGGAGGAAGTGTACATTGAACAACTAGAAGGGTTTGGGACCTTAGACAGAGAGTCACATGTGTGCAGACTCAAGTGAGCATTGTATGGATTGAAACAAGAACCATGTGCTTGGTACACTAGGTTGGGCTTCACTAATGGTGAAACAGATGCAAACCTTTACCATATTGTTGTTGAAGGTAAATTCTTGATTATAGTATTATATGTCAATGATTTGATTTTAACTGGTGATGAGAAGTTGATTAAATCTTTCAAATAGGATCTTGCAAGATAATTCGAGATGAATTACATGGGACTCATGCATTATTTCCTCGATTTGGAAGTATGGCAAGGAGATGGGGAATTTTTTTCTTCTCAGGGAAAGTATGCCAACGAGATACTGAAGAAGTTCCACATGGAGAGTAGAAAACCCATGGACACTCCTCTGGAAGGTAGCTAGAGGAAGCAGGATGCCACTTCAGGTGAGGAAATGGAGGCCACTATTTACAAGCAGCTTGTGGGTTAACTTATGTATTTGGTGAAAACACGACCAGACATGTGTTATGCAGTTAAATAGCTTAGTCAAGCAGTGGTTAATCCAACCAAACTGTATTGGAAAGAAATAAAACATGTGTTTGGATACCTCAAAGGCACTACTCAGTTTGTTATTTGGTACATATGGATAAAGAGAGTAGAGCTACGAGGCTTCACAGATGCAGATAAGGCGGGAAGTCCATCAGATCGGAAGAGCACTTCAGGAGGAATTTTCAGTGTTGGGTCAACAACAGTTTCTTGGTACAACAGGAAGCAGAGATTAGTTGCACTCAACTTAGCAAAAGTAGAGTACATGGCTGCTAGTCAAGTAGCTTGTGAGGCTATCTAGATGAGGAAGATTCTTTTTGGGTTATTTGGTCAAATGATGGAGCCTATTGTGATTAACTGTGACAAATAGAGTTGTATCAAACTCTCTAAGAATCCAAATTTTCATGATTGATCCAAGCATATCAACATCCAATATCACCATCTACGAGATTATGTGCAGAGGCGGATCATGTTGTTGGAATAGATTCCTACATAGGAACAAGATGCAGATATTTTGACAAAGGCTTTGTCAAGATGAAAATTTGAGTTCCATACAGGCAGGATTGGGTATCTGATAATCCCTTTCTTATTGAGAGGGAGTGTTGAAAATGAAGCAAGAAATTCCTAATTTAATTTTCCCTTGAATTAAATTAGGAGAAAATATAAATTCCACATCACAAGACAACTTGAATGAGTTAATTGAGTTGTTATCACTCAGTTAGATTAGTTAATTCGAGTTGAGGGCTTAACTTGAGTTGTATACGGTGATTCCTAAATTTTAGGAGCCTAGGGTTGAGTTAATTTCAGTTGTAACAATTTAATTCAGTTAAAATGAGTTAAGGTAAGTTAAAATAGTTCCAAATGTTGGAGGAACTAGTGGGAGGTCTAGCAGTGGGGTGCAGCTTTAGTGTTCAACCTATTAAATAATGAATCATCCTAAATTAACTCATACATGAATGAAATTTGAGTTACCGAGTTGAGATTGGAGATCAAGGGAAGTGTACTATCAGTTGTGAACTATTCCAAGTTGTACAGGTGGTGCACGTTGTCAGAGATTGACCTAAAGGAATTGCACAATCCATATTGAGGAATTTCCTAAATAATAGGGGCTAATACCTTGAGGAACAATGCAAGGAAATATGAGCTTGAGAAGGATTGAAATTGCCTAAGTTTTTGCCAAATTCAGTCAGTCGTGCAGAGGATAGAAGATACTTGTGTAGATTATGCTCTAGCTTGAGCAAGCATATTGCATTTATTAAGATTATTTGATTAATGCAATATAGATAGGAAGGGATTTTGAGGAGTTGCTTTCCCCTAGAAAATTATTTATGTATCTGTGTTAAATCATGATTCATGTTTTTGATATGTGTTCTTGATCATGAATTGCTTTCCACAAATGAGTATAGTAGATTTGAGTCTTATGTTTTAATACATTAAATGAGCAGTATTGAATCTACATTAATTTCTACAAAAGTAAACCATATGAGAGTGTAGAAGAGTTCACTAAAAGATTCAACAAGTTGTATAATAAAATTCCAAGTGAAATCAAACCTAATCTTATTATTGTTATGGTGAGTTATGTTGTTGCTTTTGAACCTAGTATTCCATCATGTTGAGAGACAAGAGACCTAGAAACCTAGTATATATGCAATCTAACATGGTTGAAATAAATGAGAACCTAACTACTGTAGGAAAACTATGAAGATTTGAAACTAGAGATGAAAACTATGGCATGGAGAAAGAAAATGGAAATATGAAGGATAAGAGAAAAAATAAGGTAAAATATAAGCCTGACCATCCTACATATAATAAAGATGCATCTGAAGAAAAAATTGAATAAATGAATAAGCTGCTAAAGCATTTTTCCATTAATATTGCTAAACTTGAACCTGAAGGATCAAGCAAAAATCAAACACAACAACCCTGAAAACCCAATTTAATTTGTAGGCCTTTCAAACCTTAATAGATGAATAAAGAAAGGAACCCCAAAGATCAACCAATACAACCCCCTGCGAGAAGATATTTGAACCTCCAAATAGATGAGTTTTCTAATGAATTTATCAAAGAAGAAGACATAAATTGGGTAGGATATTAGAGCCCTAATTTCTACATCACCAAAAATGACTACGCAAGCTCTTTAGCATTTCAAGAGGCCTATGATCCATATGAAAATAACAAGATTCCTTATTCTCAATATCAATGAATCATAAACACAATGATAGAAGAAATTAGACAGAACTATGACCTACGTCCCAAGTTGGGCATGATAGTCGGGGCAAGTCATCAGACTAAAACCCATGTGCCTTTGCTTGATTCAGAACCATCCCCTAACAAAAATAAACTAACCCCTGAAAATTTGAAGAGAATGCAAGGACCCTCATAACGAAAGAGGTAGACAAATTAGGATTCACACCTAATACTGAATCAGGAAATGAACAAATCACAAGATCCCATATTGTCTCCACTGTTATTTAAACCATTCCAACAGGTCGAAAGAAACATGGCATTGTTGTTTAACATGGAACCTGAACTGAGTATGATAAAGGTTCTAGTACCACTATTAGAATTGGCCCAAAACCCTATATATCAACCCCACATACAAAATATTATTAACCCTACTGAAACAGCCTCTCATAACGACACTTTGAACATATAGGAGGATCGTCCTAATGTAGAATGTGGACCACATATGGAAGAACAAGGTGACGATAGCCTCCCATTTTACATCTCCATTAATGTTCATACTAATTTGCTCCACCACTACATTTTAGATTCATGACCCTCCCATAATTGGCATGCCTGAGTCGGTTATGGTGGATCTAGGATTGGATATTAACAAACCATACCAAGATCTTTATTCGTTTGACTCTAGAAGGGTACAATTCTTAGGTCTCATCAAGTATTTAGCTATATCCCTCACCCAAATACCCAACAAGAGCCTAGTCATGGACACAATAGTATTTGATATCCTGACCTCTTATGGCATGTTTATTTCATAGTCATGGGCTAGGAAATTGGGCAAAACCTTGCAAATGGATTTATCCTACATAATCATACATGTCTTTGGGGGTCAAGGGAGGAGATTTCATAGGGAGGATAAACACCTATATATCATAAGTGGCTAAGATATCAAAGAATCTACCTATATATGCCATAGAAGATTCCATGGATTATTATATCACGTCCATCAACCCTGAAGCCATGACAAAAGAAAACCTACCACCCCTTGATATTGAACAACCATATGAGTTGTATTCAGTTTGGACATTATTCTTCGATGGAGCATTCTCCAAGGAAGGAATAGGGGCATGAGTGCTTTTAGTACCTTCTATGGGTGAAAACATCTCCTATCATTTAAAATAGAATTTGATGCCACAAACAATGTTGTTGAATACAAGGCATTAGTTCTAGGTTTAGAAAAGGCAAGGAAGGTGGGAGTGAAGGCCATCACAGTTTTTGGTGACTCTAAACTGGTAGTACTCCAAATAAAAAACATCAACACTACCAAACACCCCAGAATGAGGTCATACCAAAATGTAGTATGGGATTTTATTTAAAATTACTTTAATGCATTTAACATTACAGTTTTGTGCAAGGAAGAAAACCAACATGAAAATGCATTAGAAGCAAGAACCAATACTTTTTAACCACCCCATGAGCCAAAATTGAAATATGAAGTAGAAATGAGATACATGTCTTCTATCTTGTTAGCCTCCACAATGTCCCAAGGCTGAGAAAGGATATCGACGGAGGTAACCTCAAACCAATCTTTTAGTTTGGTAGCTAGCCCTACCAAACCAGAGAGGGCTCTCTCTATGGAAACCACAACCAAGGGTTTGACTGGATAAAGAGTGGATTTTAGGCTAGTTAGATCAGCTATAGGGTTTTGAAAGTTTGATGGTTTTTTTGTTGGATCACGGATGAAAACCAGGTAGCTAAGTCAAATTATCAAAGGGTTACAACTGCAAAGGTATGAAGGAGCCAGATAGCAATGCTTTAGTGATGGGTTTATGGTTTTGTCGGTGTAGTGTAGGGTTTGAAAATGAAAGAGGATATTTAATGAGCATGTGTCATGAATTCATTAAAACAGAAGGAAGAATACATAAAATGACATTCCCAAACAAAACAGAGCTTTATGAAGAATTCTGCTTATCAAACTTTTAGGAAAATCACTGAGGAAAGCAAGATATGGAAAGGAAAAATGTGTATCGTTTATATAAGACTATAACAGAGAAAATACAACATCAAAAACTCAATTCACATGAATTCCTATATAATAGCTGCAATTGGTCCTTTTATTTTTTGAATAAAAGTTGAATTACAAGCTACAATTGTCTCACCCTCTCATGTCCAGCCATCAAAATGACTAAGAAATGCATACATATAGACAAAAAACCATTTCCCCTCTCTCAGGGGTCGAATCCTAGAGTGGAGGAGCAGTTCACATGATTCCATCACCTAAAACCTAAAGACTAGGGAGGTTAACCAAACTCTCCTCAAGATAGAGAAAATGATACATTTGACCATTAAAGATATTTACAATCATGTATCCACCTCATTTTTACTTTAACCAGCAAAATTACACCTGATTACATCATTGTAACTCAAATAATGACAAATTAAATTAGGAAAAGCTGATTTTGACTGATCAAATTGAGAAAATTAGCTTCCATGCAAAAACGCAGCAAAACACAACAAGCCAGGAGAAAACACAATGAATTTGGTGCAAGAGGCTTTTGGAGGCCTTCCCGAGGTCCAAATCCTGATATGAAAGATGCTAGATAAGTTATACATGTCTGCTACATGATATAATCCTCAAGCACTGAAAAATAGTTCTCCTGGCCCTTTAAAAATCCATTCTCCCACAAGTACTCCAAAAATGCAGCGAACTTTTGAAAAACAAGGAAAAAAGGTGTTTTTTGGGTGGTTTTTTGACATTTTGACCCACTAGAAAGTGCTGACATGGCTAGTGCTGACATGGCTATCCCAGGGGCTAAATTTGATTTAGAGGCCATTAGAAATCCAAATATGCAAAAAATTTATCATTTTGAGACCCTCAGAAAAAGCGCAGCATGAGGCACGCTGTGTTTTTGGACTAGGGACTGTCTAGAATTTGCCAAAATGTCAAAAATCTTTAAAATTTTCCAAACTTTCTCCAAATTTGCTCAAAATTTCTCCAAAATTGCTCCATGAATACTTGAGATGGTATGTTATGCTATGAGGGAAGCATCATCAAGAAAATCCACCTTACACTTCTTGTCTTACTTCATTAGGGTTTCTTTGAGTTTTGCCTTCAATTTCTTGAGTTTTTCCAGAGACACCCGATTCCTTGTGTAATAGTGCATGGCCATGTGTCTCTGAATGTTATTGTTCTTATTTTCCCCCTTGAAGGGTTTTCCCAAATGAACATTGACTCTATTGATCCAATATTCCCTATCTTGCTCAATTTATGCCAATATGAGCTCATTCACAGTCATTTGGGTCCTTGGTGGAGATGCTTCTCTTTGTTGCTGAAGTTCCCTTTTTAGGCCTCTATTTCTTGGCCTCTTCCTTTACAGTGAGGTTGGTCGATGTTTTCCACATATCCACATCTCATGTGCATATGTATTTCCTCTCACATGAGGAATGACGTGGTCTTTAACACCATCCTGAATCAGTATTTTTCCCTTGGTATTCTTCTTGTTAAACTCTGCCAACTGAACAGGGTAAGAAGGCACTGCTACTGGGTGATATGTGCTGTGGACCATTATGCCCCAGACTTCTGCCTCCTCAAAGATGCTCTGGATTCTCTCCCTCCATGCACTATAGTTGCTTTGCCCATCCAACCTACCCTCAATCCTCAAGCCCAAATACATGCTTACTGTCCTAACAAACTGAAGTTTAAAAACTGTGGTAAAGGTTTAGTTTTTTGTGTAAAAAATCAACTTGCTCTAATTTTTCAATTGTTGTCCCAAACTGCACTTTTCAGCCACCTAAGCTCCGATACCATGTAGAAATTTTAGACCCCACTCTAGTTTTCAGTTTCACTTTATCACTTGAATATAGTTAAATTCCCATTCCCATAATCATACATTCCAAATTCTGGAAATGAAATTATTTTCTAAAAACAAAAATTTAGGAATTTCACAGTGCTGGAAATGCAGAAATAAAACACTGGAAATTATAACAACCACACATAGAAAATTAACACACTAATTTTTGGTCAATGTGACCCTAGAAAAACCACCTACAACTCTTGGGGAAAACCAATTTGAGAGCTCTTATTTTTTTATGATAAAATTCCTTTTCAGTGAAATAGAAATACACAGAAATTCCAGCAACCACAAAAATACAACTTATCTCATTTTTCGTGCTTAACCTCCCCCTTGGAAAATGTGCCAATAGTTAAAATAGGAACAACCTTAAATTCTTTACAGGATCCTTGATTTTCATGCCCAGAAAACATAGCAATAAATGCTACTGCATGACCTCCTCAAAATGTGTGAAAATAGAAATAAATGCCACTACACAACCTCCTCGATTTGCGTGGTGGAAAGGGACAAAAATAAATGTTGTACGATTTATGCCTTGATTTATGTACATAAAAATAGCAGTACGCTATATAGATTTCCTTGAAATCTATGCCACAAAAATAACGATAAATGTACCTCGAAGTCTGTGCCATAACTACTGTACAACTACCTAGGAATGCGTGCCAAAGCTGCTGTATGATTCTGACTTGAAAAATGTGCCCAAAAACTACCTTGAACTGTGTGTAAACTTGCTGTACAAATTTTCTGAGTGCTGCCTCGGTATGTGCGCCAAGGTTCTTCTCTCTTCTTCCTCACTGCTCAGAAATTCTCCTTGCTCTCTCTCGCTCCTTCTCTCAATCTGCTCATGAAAAGAATGAATGACCTTTTCTCATCTTTTCCTCCTTTAACCTAACCCTAAGTGACTTTTGGGAAATCCCTAAATCCAATGGTTGAGATAGCTTTAGATCAAGGGCTCAGATTAAATGTGCATTTAATTCTCACTTTCTAATTTTTAATTCACCCCACTTAAATAAAGACCCACTTAGCCTTTTATTTCCATAGTCACTGTTACCACTGGTATTTGCATCTCAGCCATCCCACCTTATTTTACTGTGCTTTCACCTCATCTCTGTCATTATCATTGACCTCGCTTCGTTTTTTAACCATTTTTCCAAAGGGTGCCCAAGTCATCATTTTTCACAGCACTAAACCCTAATTTCCTCTCCCACTGAGCTAGGGTTTTCTATGAAAACAGAGACATTTGAGCAACAAAGGCATAAGGGAGGTCATTTCAGCAAGTATGAGGTCATTTCAGTACATAAACACCATGTCTCCATCATTTTTTAAGAATTCATTCCAAGGGTCAAGTCATTTTCCACTCATAGGGTCAATTTTACTTCAAACTATGTTTTTGACCAAACATATATGAATTTAACAAAAGTGAGAGACTTATTTATCCATCATAGACCAAGGAAGAAAAACCTCCTTCATTTCTTACACAGTTGTCATGGTTTTGGATAAATGTAAAAAATATAGGTGCTTCAAGAGGTTTTCTGCACTTCTAAAGTGACCTTCGGAAAATCAAGTTTTAACCTAGATGGAGTGTCCAAATGAATTTCTTGATGAGTTAAATGATAACTAGACAGATATATATTTCCAATGAGCTATCTTGAGCTCAATTTGGAGTTGAGGAAGGCCTCCAAAAGTTGTCTTCACCAACACACTGCATTTTTTCACCTCCATTCTACAAGTTTTGACCAATCATGGGAAAATCAATTTTTTGCATGGAAAATCAACTCCAATCAGAAAAAAAAAGGTATATTTGGAAATTATACAGAATAATATTTCCAACGAGCTATCCTGGGCTGAATTTGGACACCGGGAAGGCCTCAAAATGTGGTCTGCAAAAAAGTGTTGCACACAGAGGGTGCGTTCTGCACTGGCACTGCGCGTTCTACATTGGCGTTGCGCGTTTGCCTGGAAACGTTGTGCATTTGTTAAAGGCATTGTGTGCATGTCAACAAGAGGGTGCGTTTAGCCTGGGTGTTGTGTGTTTTCCCGTCTTCCTCAATAATTTCCTGCAAGGCCTCCAAAGTTCACAAAGTCACCCTTCAAACTTCAACAATGATTCATCATGCCTCAAACAAGCTAGTAAGTGACCAATGCTTCATTTCTATTCTTCATCAAATAATTTTGTGTTGTGTGAGGTTATTCAAGCAAATTTGGTGTCTTTCCTTAAATTTAAAACCTTAGTATTTCTAAAATACCCCAATTACACTTCAATTTCAGTCCCTTAACCTTCATACCCTTCCCCCATATCATAAAACACTTTCCCATAACCCCTACATAACTATCTCCTTCCCTAAGCTTTTCATCTCCTTCAAAACCCTAATCCCTAAGTATTCATTTTACTAGGCTCCTTATACCCTACCTATAATTAAATCCCCTATTCTAAAACCACTCATCATCACTACCCCCTGTCACCTCCCTCATATCACAAATACCTATTCCCATGTCCTCAAATTTCCTCAGACCAACCCACACTTCTTACACCCACATTCCATTCCATCATCTCCCTAGGGTTTTGAAACCAAATACATCATGGCATAATAAGTGAACCAGCAGCTGAAGACCAAACACTTCATCGATGAAGTGAAATGCATCAAAGCACCAATAGAGGCAGAGATGGCTAAAGCCTTGCTTGAAGATACACTAGAAGAGTATGTTGAACCTGATGATGAGGAGGACCGGCCTCCAAGAAAGATACCTAGGACGAGAGGGCTGAAAAAAGCTCTAGAACTAGAGAGGAAAAGAGAAGCCGAGCTTGCTAAAGAACTAAATGTTGATGAACAAACAGAAATCATGGTTAATCAAGACTTGGAGTATTTGTTTGAGAATGTAAACCAGAACTTGGAGAAGATATTGGCGAAGGCTCAAAAGGAAAATGATATTCAAATAAGGATGGAAAAGCATTATTCCATGAGGAACAAAATTGCAAGGGCCAAGCTCAAAAGAGCCAATGCAAAATTGAAGCCTTGACCAACCAAGAGGAGAAAAGGAGGCTAGAAATACTTGCCAAGGTAACACTTCATGCCTAAAACACATGATCAACAATCATCCCACCAATTTTGACAAATTTTTGACAAATTTTTCAATTTTATAAGTTTATGTGTTTTTAGGGACATTTTTAGCACAACAAAAATGTCAAATGTGCAACACCTATGGTGCTGCGCTCTTTTTTGGGGCATCCAATGAGAAAATTGTCACCACCATTGAATTAGGATGATGAGGAAATTGACGCTATAAATTTTCTAAACATTTGGAGGAAAATTGGTCAGTGAAAAGGGCAAAAAACCACCAAAAAACCATGTTTCTGCCTCATTTTTGGCCTTGGCACTACACATTTACCAGTCTTGGGAAAATGATTTTTTGATAGGGAAAATGAGATTTATTTTTCAAATTGAAGGCATATTTTGAAAGTAGATAATATACGCTTTCCAACGAGCTATCCTGGGCCCAATTTGGACACCGGGAAGGCCTCCAAAAGTGTTCTGCAAGATCGACGATGTGTTTACCAAAGAGAGGGCATGTTTGACAGTTTGCTGATATTTTTTAAATTTCACTGCAAATTTGAATTTTTATCTTGGATAATCATGTTTTTACCTTTGTAAATCAATGATGTAAATGTAAATATCATGTTTTTACTATTACCTAGGGTAAATACATTAGGTTAAAATTCATGATGAGGTGTAATGAATCAGTTTGATGTTTGCTCGTTGATCAAGGAAACTTTGTACTCAATTTGGCCAAGCTAATAAAGAGGAGTTACAACTACTTTTATGGGATACTTTTGGTATTAAATGTCTATCATAATTT